>JAGFPH010004315.1:0-47615 GCA_018207615.1 Philaenus spumarius | reverse complement strand
CACTGGCCTGTTCAACCAACAAAGCCTCCGGCCGTCTCCCAAAACACTGGCCTCCTATCTAGGTCAGTAGGACCCTTTTATAGCATACTGGGTTAACACAACTAGATTCTTTAAATGTGCCTCGCTTCTGTCAGCACTTACACAATATTTGACAGTCTTACACAACCTTGCTGTACATTCTGTGTCCTGTCTTGGGACTTGTAAATCTTAAACTGCTCTTTATTGTAACAATTATATAACTACGTATATGATCCCTAACCCTACACTACTAATTCTAGCAGTACTATAAGCTTAAAGTTCTAAACATAACTAGCTGACCCGTGCGAATATTTCGCAAGTTCGGAGTAGGCCTACATTTACCTGATTTAACACGTTGATTTAATTAAGTTTATTTATTTACATTGGTTTATAAATAACAGTTTCCCTATACAATCTTACAGTGTAAACAATCTAACTAACAGCTGTCATGCTAGTTAAACAGATGGTTAGTAGATGGCGCCTTTCATTAGGAACATACAGAGAATAATATAAAAGTTTTTTAAATCAATTTTTGTTATTAAAACATGAATTTTAAGCTGTTTGTCTATTTTTCCCGTGTAGTGGTTAAGGAAAGCTTTAAAATGATGCCTCATTCATGTAATTTGATGATGTATTAAGGAAGTTATGGCGTACCGACAAAAAAATAGTCTTGAGAAATAATATATGCGATAAGTAACCATGAAAATCATTACAAAAACTAAAAAAGAAACATGAAATCATGAAACTGTCTAAAAAAGAAACATACAACAAAAATTTACATAGCATGAAACATACCGGTAACCTCTACAACTAAATTCAATATTCTGTGAGCTCATAATACAATTGTAACGATGTAGAAATGTATTTTATTCATTAGGAATAAAACTATAGCATTGTGCGCAATCTGTTACATAAAAGTCGAACTACGAGCCTGTTTTAGTGAGTATACGAAAGATCGTTACCCTCCTCGCCAAAGGGTTAATTTATGAAACAGATGCATAGTATGCTGCCACCATGTTAGTGTGTTTTCTACTTTAATTCCAAGAAATTTAACGATACTTGTGGGTTCTTCAATGCCATGACATATAACTTGCATTGAGTTCTAATGTTTGTAATAGGATGCATCCTTGTAGCTGAGAGGTAAGTTTATCGACTCAGAAAGTTAAGGTCAAATCCGTTGATTGGAAAGCGACGATAGCCCTCCTGTTTAAATCAGCACTGTTACGATGACCTAATCTAGTCTGATTTAAACACTGTTCTTGTGCAAATCACATGCACCATGATATGAAATCTAAGAGCCCGTCATTATTAAGTGGCACTTTCACTGACGGAACACTTTATGTCATCGGGTACATTTGACAGTACATATTTACTCAAGAGATATTAATTGGTACAGTATGAACTATACAAGACATTGTTTGAATAATCCTTAATCAACAGTTTCTGAAAAGTAGTTTTCAGTTTTATCTCTTAAAAAACTAGATAATAGCAGATACATACACTGTATTAATTTTTACTCTTTATTTTTTTCAGGAAAAGAAGTAGCCAAAATATTTACGCAAGTGTCGGTAACAAAACGTGAAGCCGAAATAAAACTGGACAGTTCGGATTTTGACGAGAAGAAAGCCATTAATAAAAGAAAGAAAATGATTTTAGAAGGAAAAGATCCTGATGAAGAAATCAGGAAAATAAATAAGGACAAACAGTTAAAAAGAGAAGCGTATAAAAAACTACAAAAGAAGAAAATGAAGCAAAGATTAAACAAAAAGAAAACAAAATCAGAAGAAATGGAAAGCAAAGATACAGTTGTTGAGAATGGTTGATAGTGTAGAAATAAAATTACTTTTTTTGTTTTATGGAAGTTTTAATGAGTTTAGTACCTTGTTCTTTGTTTAAAGTTATTGTTTGTTAATGCTGGCAAATGTTTCTCTCATTATCAAGTTGCTAAAAACTACATAAAGCTTGAGATCTAGGGTTATTAAAAATAATGAATTCATTTTTCTAGTATACAAGTCACTGATATATAAAATAAAGTACAATACATTTTATTTTCCGTCAGTGAACCTCTTTTTTAAAACTTTTGACGCGTTTCGAGATATTTATCTCATCCTCAGAAAATCCCTCTATGCATGGAGGTTGTCAAAACGTTAATTCACAGACACACAACACATTTAAAAAAAAAACAGTATGTAGATGTGCATCTTGCGACTCCCAGATATCGACTGGTTGTCCGTTATCAATCAGCACACAAAAAACTACAATATACCGCAGGCATTCTGAATTGTTATTGCTGCGTAATACAGGGTGTTCGAATCAAAATGCAGTTGGTCGTATAGTAATCGGTGTCCATTATTTGTGTTTAATATTTTAAAAGCCTTGTAGATTTCAAATTCTTTTACGGTGTTCTTAAATTTGCCTTTACTGCAAATCGTAATTGGTTTGAAGTTGCTGCCAGTGCCCGAGTAACTTTGGTCTTCGTCAATTAAATGACGTGCATAGTTGAATTTGTTACCCGAAACAGTCTTTTTTGGCAGGTCTTTTAAAAACAAACCTTGAAAGCTCTTCCCGTTTGGCCTATATAAAACTTGCCACAGCTATCACACGTAAGTTTATAGACTAACTGTTTATGTTTTTGGGGTTGGAGTAGTTTTTAATGTTTTTATTGGTGCGGAATGCGATGGCACCAAATCTATGGCCCGACAGCCGAATTTGTATGCTGCGAGCGAAGCGACATAGTCCGTATCCTGAAGTCGCAAGGTCAAGGTGAAAACTCGCACAGTGAGTGGAACAAAGAAGCGCGTGAATCGAAACTGGAGGCTTAATTTTTCTAATATATTTCATACAGTGCCTTCGTGAGTAGATCAATTTCCCAAATAGGTTGTTGAAACCCTACAACATATAACTTAATTTTTTTAAACAAATAAAAGAGCACTGTGGCGACAAAATCACACTGATTTTAAATAAAAACAATAACTAAACAACTAAATTGTAAGTTCTGTTTAATACGTTACCCTTTATGTACATTTCGATGACATGGTCATCATCCTCAGAGAGTTTCAACACTATTTAAAATCAGTGTTAATTTTTTTAATTCGCTCAACTCATTTTTTCCCGCTAATTCGTGGTCGAATTATTTTTGGTTGTTTTAGGAAAGATTGTATTTGGCAGGAACAATAAAATGCATACAAAATAACAAGTAAAGTTGGACTTTATCTTTATAAAATAAAAATCAAAACAACTTACAAGTCTAGTAACTAAACAATACAATAACAATCTGTACTTTGTACCACATAGAGATATAAAAAATAACTACAAAAAATCTAAATTACACACGTTATAAAATCATTACTAAATCTTTTTCCACGTGTTCACAATAGTTTAAAACTACTGTATTGGTCTAACACATTTGTAATGCAAATAAAAATAGTTTTATAGTCCTTTGTCTATATAGAGGACTTGCTTATGAATAAAATATATAATATGGTTAGGCTACATTGTCATCTTAAAAATACAAAGTTATTATAAATGAAACAGATTACTTTCAAAGCTGAAAAAATTAATAAATGAGCAGACGATACCATAAAGTTGTGAACAGGAATGTTTAGGTTTAAGTGACTGTTTTTTTGGGTTAATTAACCAAAATGAAAAGTTTGTGTGGAAGCTTTGTAATTGAGATCTGTTGTTATTATGCATAACAAATTGGAATGCAACAACTGAAACTCTAACAGAAATATAAATGCACCACATTACTCGCTCGATTCTGTAAAAGAAATTTCTTCACTTAGGAATTATTCAAGATTTTGTTAAACTGGTAAATCATTGTTTTACATCTTATGTTTTAATAGTACACGATAGTATTGACCTTTTCAAAAGTGCGTCTTATATTCCACATTGAGTTGTAAGATCTCCAACTTCCCAAGGTATAAAATAATATAGAATAGGACCATAAGTCAATTTTAGAAAGAGAGCATTTTATTTTTGAATTTAATTTAATTTATATTACAAATTTTTTTTAGAAAGAGAGCTTAATAATTAGAAGCATTTTAAAGTAAAGGAAATAAATATAAAAGGGCAGACAATTTTAAAGTACATTTCAGTAGAATAAAAATAAAAGGCAGACAATTTTTTAAATCAATTATTTTAAATTTAAAAGTAGGGTTTAAGAAGATAGACAGTCTATGTACTAACGCCAAGACGCGGAAATTATAAGAGTTTCAAGACGCAGTTAGAAAAACAACGTCCAAAAGTCTAGACGAGATAAGCGAACACCTGCAAGCCAATTCCTGGAGAAACGGCCTACGTTCGTTCACACGCAAGATCCACAGAAAGAACGCATAGTTAGCATCCCAAAGATTGACGCAACTTTGAACATCTATGTCATCAGACGTTTCTGAGGGGTGGAGAGGGAAGAGACGCCGGCCGAATGTAGCGGGTGAGAAGGACGCTTAAGTCACTCGTCAACTAGAGTCCAAGCGATGAAGATGCTTGGAAGTGTTGTGCGCTGCGCATTGTTAAAAAGTTTAATCATGTAACATTTATTATTTTTCACTTGTCAACTAGAGTCCAAGCGGTGAAGATGCTTAGAAGTGTTGCGCGCTGCGCATTGTTAACAGTTTTCATGTAACATTTATTATTTGATCTACAAGTACAATGTAGTATCTCATAGTCAATTGGTGTATAGTGCGATCGCTTAAATTAATGTGACAGTAAATCGGACACGAACATGAACTAGGCTACGAAAGTTTTTTGCGCGTGCGAGTGGGGATTTCTTTTTTAAAAATTAATAAGTTTGTGGTCTGCTTATTGTAAGTACAGTGCACTTAAAATTCTTTTTTTTAATAAATTAATAGCTCTCTTTAAACTTATAGTCTATATCTGTATGTATTTGAATTTATTTTTCTTTGTCGCATATTTTATGATATTAATAAATGTCAAAGGTAATTTCTAAATCGTCTACTTTGTTTGGCCTAATCTGATCCTTTCATCATCATATCAATCAGGTCATTGAATTCACTACCCGAGATAAACAGAAAACTAAAAGTAGAGTCTTGCAAATCAAATCAAGTTTATATAATTTGTTATTTTTTTTTATTTGTAAGCAGAGATCTTACAAAATTGGCGCAGCCAACTTAAGGCTTGTCAATAGAGACTCTAAGCTTACAGAGTAACCACATCATATGACTTGCCTGTAAAGAGTGTGACGGGCTATATCCTGTCGGTTCCCGAGCGATGGCTTGTCTGCTTATTGGGTGTGACCTTCCTCTCTCGTCATGAAAAAGTTTATTACATATTGATGAGATTATTGTAACCAAAATAAGACCAAACATGGTATAATTTGGATCACATTTATTGAATAATACATTTAATTTCGCGATTAATTAATTAAAAAATAAATATCCCAAACGAGAGCACAACACGGAATACATACAAACAATGGCTGCACACTGACAAATGCAAGGTAGAAAGGCGCCGAAAGAGGAAAATATTTAAACGTAGGTACCTGAACACCGGCGGCTTCAGCAGGTTGCCCCGGTACCTCTCGCTACCTCAAAACTGCTACCTCTCGCGAACTGTCAACATTTTAAAATGGTTGGTCACTTTGACATTGTGATGTTTTAGTTTTGTGATTTTTGAGTATCGTTAGTATAATTCACTAACAAGCGTCTGTGTTGTGTTCTTGTGATAAGCTTGCTTGTGTTTAGTTGTTTTTTTGTATAAGAAAAATAATTTCTTGATATACATAAAATGAGTTTAGGTTTACAGTGTTTTTCCGAGGATATGAATTTCTAATAAAGGCTATTGAAGAGACATTTTGCCAAGTTTTTGCTTAAAATAGTATGTGTTTCTAAAATTTACTATGTGCTATATATACAAACACAAGAATATTTAGGTACATATACATGTGTACTGTGTACTTTTCTTATAAAAGTAAGCATATTATTTGCACCCTTAAACTCACCTAAGAGTAAAGTAGGGATTATTATTGAAGTGGAAATTTCATAAATTTCCGGACCCCCTTTCCGTTACTTCCGGTAAGTTTCGGCCGCGTTTCTGTACTGGAACAATTAATCACGAGTAAATCCCTGCAAAGCGAGTCCATGAATAACCTGTAAAGGTTACTAACAGACTGATTCAGACTTGAACATTTAGCCTCAAGCTGGCTCCCCTCCCTCCTTTAATTATAAACTGTGACATCAGCTATTGTTTGTGTGCAAGCCATTATTTAGCACGACCACTATCAACATAGATCCAGAATTGCTATTAATCTATAATGAGTGGAACTCTATGATTATTCATTATTATGTACGGTGGAGGGCACCTGTCACAAGGGTAGCCACCTCATATCATGTAATACTTGTTGGTTAGTCATGGGAGAATTTCTTCTCATGTTATTGAGAGTGTGTCTTGGTGGAACATTATGGCCTATGACAGAACTCATAATTTGCGCTAAAGAGAACCTTTCCCTCCCCTCAAGAGTAGAGTAAATACAGTACCGAGTATTAGTATAAACGTGGATTCAGTTGTGACGTGCTGTTTTTATTGTATTCTTTGGTGATTTCCCTGCTTATTAATTATTGAACACACATATTGAGCAATGACTATGTCTACAAAAGATTTTACACAGAAAATATTTTAAGAATACAAAATAATATTTTTCCTAACTTTATATTCATTGCCATGTTTATTTTGACGTATAAATAGATTTTTCAATGTTTTGCGAAATTTATTTTTTATTCAGACCATTTTCTTAGCAGAAACATTCGCTAATAATTTAGGCTATGTTCAGCATGTCGTATGTCGTGAGCACTCCTGAAAAGGTTAATGTAATATTTATGATTTTCAAAAAAAAAACTTTTATCTTAGAAACTACAATCTATATAAAGCTTAAATTCAAAGACAAAAGAATATTCCGACTCGACGTACACAAAATATCCACTCTTTGTAACGAAAATACTTGTCTATACAATATTCAGTAGGATAATGGACTGCTTTATCTGTGCCAAGTGTGGTTTAGATATGTCCGTAACAGCTTAAAGAGAACATTTTATTTTACATACAGCTTACATTTAAATTGTCTCTTTTCATTTATCGTAACCTTGTATAGTTTCAAAACATCTTGTCAAGATATCACAATAATGCAACGCCATCCAAAAAAAATGCCGGGATATTTTCACTATCACAAAGGTTTAATGAATTGAAATACTTGTAACGTTAGAACCTACAAAGAGCTTCAGAAATAATGTATCGGATTAAGCAATAATTGTTAATAGTTTCATCGGTATAAAAACTCACTCTTAACCAGTTTTTGTATAAAAATTATCACAAATTGGATTCAAATGACAGTCCATTGCTGTTTAAATGGTCATATTATATAAATATTTCAAAAATGAAACTCATTTTCTAGACTTTTGCTGTTTGTTTTATTAACCATAAAATTAATACCACTATTTTGATTTAAATTACATTTTAACACCAATATTTAGTAAAATTATAATTGAGAATTTATAACCTAACCTAACCTCAAAAAAGTTAAACAAAACAATAAAAGTAACAATTTTATATAAAAAGTACAGTATTATTTGTCATAATGATTTAAATGACCATTTACGCCGATGTTTCGAAAAATTTGCGCTAACCGGATTCAAGAATAATTTCTTTCTTAAACCTCTACTGATAGGGTTTAAAATATGATCTTTATTTTTTAATATACAAGAAAACAACTGCATGAATAAGAGTGTACATGTGTTTGCTACGCACACATGACAGTTATCAGATTGGGACTAAATTAGGTGTAGTGGTGATTAGCACAAGATGGAGTTAACACCATCAAAATTATTTGCGTTGTTGGAGTGAAAATGGGATAACTAACAAATTAAATATTTAATTCATCTACTTTCAATTAGACTAGTTAGCTAGAATTTTTCTAATTTGTTTCTCATGAAAATTGAATAACAATCCTTAAAACAATAAATATTGTTGTACTTTACTTGAAGCTAGAGGGGTGAAATATATTCTTAAAAGTTATGTAGAAAAATTAAACCCACACTTTTGGTACAAAATTCCGTTTATGTGGAAAATAACTACCCCTATCGATTGAAAATATATTGCACTAAAGTCCCATAAAACTAGAGAGATGAAATTTGGCACATATAATTCTTAAGTAATAAACAGAAAAAACAAAACAATTGCATTTCAATTACTTCCATCTAAGGCGTAAAATAATGTAACCATCCCTTTAAAATAAAGATAAATTGCTTTACTTCCCATAAAATTAGCGAGCTGTTATAGAGAAACTTGTTTCTTGAGAGATAAATAGTCTAATGCACTAGCATTTAGAATAAAACCACAAATTTGGTAATTATTATTCCTAAGATATATACAGGAACAAAACACCAGTTTGCATTTTGATTACTTGCATCCAAATCCAAACGGTTAAATTAACCCCTACATGCCATTATTTTAGGTAGAATCATTGTACTTGGATAACCTAATAGAACTCCGATCCAATGCAATATTTTGTTCCACTGGAAATTAGACTTTTGTGGCGCTATCTATTGGTGAAACGACGGAAGCTGTTTGAAACACCAATGATTTCTCCCTAGCACTACCTCGCGGAGCGATCATGCACTATTTTCGCGACAACCTTTTTTTTTTGGCACACAGCCCCCGTATCGATGCATGATCATGATCTATGGTAGAATGTACTCAGAGATGTGGCACTTTGAACATAGATGAACCAAAAGAGGACCGAATGCACTTCTAAACTTGTGCGATAATTCGCAATCTATGAGCGATAAACTGGTTTAACACATTATTTTTAAAGCTTACCGATCATGTATTGTATGTAAACATAGATCGATGGAAATGCATCGATTGATTTGAACAAAACTATGTAGGTATTTTAGACCGGGAAACTCGTATTTGATATTGATCCGAAGGCTCAATATTCGACCGATGTTCATTCCACTCACTTATTATCTTAGTATAACGTAAAATTATATTGATTTAAACAAAATCAGTTTGGGGTAATTGTTTATTTTGTGGATTTCTATCTTTGTTGAATAAATTATGATAAATCTTGTACATCCTAATGATAAATTAGGACACCATGTTCTGCTTTTTGACCATGATTAAAAAGGACAAATCATTAAACTTGTCAAAATCATGGACATTAACAGCACTAGTATGTCCAAATTTAAGAACATCCTTTTATATGTCAACTCGTCCAATAAATTAATCCTTTGTGAAGTAAATATATTTTTGGATGACCTTGTACACACCTAATTCTAAATTCTTCCACATCTTAATCTACTTTTCTTATAAATAACAATCACTGTTAAGAATGTGGATATATTATCCTTAAAGATCTATAAGCTCTTTTCTTTTTTAAAAGTTTGTGGCATAAGGTACAATTTCCTCTAGCAGAGAAAGCACATGTGAGATTCTTATAGTTACAGAATCTATCATAATAAATTTTATTTAAACTTAATACGTATTAAGAGTAAATTAGACAATAATCAAAGAAAGTGTTTCTAATCTTAAAGATATTAATATAATTACTTTATCAAAATTAAAACGATACTAGAGAGAAAAATCTAAAGTGTGGGGTAGCTTTTTTTAATAAACGACTATATTACCTTATATTCGTCATACGATTTCGTCCTTGTTTCAAAACAAATACATCATAGACGCAATATTTCAACAACCACCACTGTCAAACTTTTACCTAAGTTTGATGTAGGCATCTTTAGTCCAAAATCTTTCTCGCTAAATCTTAGACTGTAACTGGTTTTTATCAAGGGAAAGAAATGGGAAATTTGATGGTAAAATCCGCAGATGCAATGACGCCAAACTTATCTCAACAATCTCCTTCCTTGCAAAAGAACTTCTGCAACGGGCAGCAAAACCATTACTGCAATTATGCTTGGCATCGGAATTGCCCTTGAAATTAGTAAATTCATGATGTGTGTAATTCGTTTTGCTATTTTCTTCTTCAATAGTTGTTTCTTAAAATGTTTTATAAACGGCCTTCCAGTTAGGCCTGTTTACAATCGATCACAGATACAGCATGTAATCTTGTATACTCCTGAGTTATCATCTTCCATTCCAGGAACAGCGGAGTGTTTTCTGGATATTGAAGGAAATAGTTGTTTTAATTTACAGAATGCGTTGCTTATGCCGGGTTTCCACCAAACAAAAACAACCAATATTTTGTAAAAACTTAACAGATCTTAAAAACATTTTTGTTTGAAAACAGTGTTTTAGTAAACAAAACACTTTCCCATCTTGAGTCGGTAGATCAAAGGAAAACAAGTTTGTTCTTTTTTTTTTTTTTTTGTCCGGTTGGTTGGTACATGTCCTGTTGTAAAGAAAAAACATAAGGGTTCAACTGGTTCAAGATCCTATCAACAAGTGTGATTTAATTAGGAATTTATTAATGAGTAAGTGTCATTGGTATATGTTAAAGTTGTAAACAAACCACAACTAATTGTAAAATCATCGTCGTTGAAAGACATTTTGGTCAAAACACCAGCAACAAACTCTGGGACAGTCTGTTTATAAAAAACATAACAGTTTGATGGAAGTCTGTTTAAAAAAAAAAACAGAACAGTTTGGAAAAACAAAACAGAACAGTTTAGGATTTTAAGAAGAATGTTGACAAATTGAATTATTCATCGCGTGGTGGTCGATAACGTTCAAATTGTCGTGATATCTATTGTAATGTGACCTGTTTAAATGATTTATTTACGGAAACATATGTTTCAAATCGGAAGAACCACTCGATCGATATAAGGTAATATAATATGTTTAACTTGGATATTAAAACAATGAAATATAGCCGTTTCACCCAAATTGAAAATTTGTTTAATAACTTTCTAATAAAACTAGAAATGTCAAGGGTCTTCTATACCTTGCGTAAAACAGCAAAAATATGCACTTCGTACTACCGTGTTTTGGACGCCGTTTTTCAACCTAAAAAGTTGCGAAACATCTTAAATTGTTCTTAAAGGCTTTGTGCTTTTGTCTTATATCTCATAATTGAAAGAAATCGTCGGCAACTCCTTTTAATCAACAGTTTAAATGAGTAAAAATCGATTATTTTTAACGCATTTTTTGGGAGTTTTAAGCAATAATTTCCATATTTTAAGCTAACACGTAAAAAATATAAAGCCTTCTTTATAACTTAAAGTAGTTTCCCAGATTATTAATTTATAAATAGAATCCAAAACATGGTATTACAAATGCATGTTTCAACGATTTTGCGGCTTGAGTCAGGCCTTTTGCATTGAAATCATACTGTACACTCGGGAGTTTTCTTCAAGGTAAAGAAGAGCCTTAAAGATCTCAAAATATCGTTTCGATCTTGTTGACAAAAATAGGATTCATTTCTCGTTTGTATATTTCTAAAAACAGCCGTAAAGTCCTCGATATTTTTTTGAAAGCCTTGAGATTCATATTTAGAGTCTTTTACAAAGTATAAAACATTATAAGTATATAAAACAAATTATATACTATCTTTGTAGTGTATATATTTTACTAATTAACAGTCAACCGTTGAATTGAAAAGGTTGCTTAACGTACAATATATTTGTAATAACTTTTATATGCCTTGCAGTGATAAAAAAATCTGAAAAGTTGATCTATTAACAAATAATTAGTAAGTACTTCCACAAATATTTTATTTCTTTTAATGATTTAAAACAGTGCTTGAAATTTCTCCCTCTAGTTTTAAGATATAAACCGTTGTTCTCTTTTCCCATCAAAATTCTGTCCTCGCTTTTTCTCAATCAAAATCATTTCTTTTTTTTTTAAAAAAAGGCTCGATCTCATTTATTCCTAAACCTCTAGTCTTGTGTTTTCTTGATAATTTGTATAAAAACTTTCCCATTCTCGTCTCGCACATCCCTATATACAACTATTTAATATTTGTAAGCAACGAGATTAAAAATTGTAATATTTATTCTGTTCAATTTCATCACTACTAACAATTTACATTTCTGTTTAAATTTATTCCTGGTTTACTTAATTACGTATCAAATGAGTTCTTAAAAGATTAACCAGAATTTGTTGCCATTTAAACTGTAGAAGTGAAAATGAAGTCTACAGTAATTAAATTGGTGTTTTCCAAAAAGGCAAAGATACAAAATGTTTAACATAAAATAAACAATATATTTACTTTTGTGTGACGAAGAAGACGAGTTCAAGCGAAGAAAGTGAATTTGAGTGTAAATATTATCAAACTAACTGTAGGGCAAGAATAACCTGAAAAAGTTCAAAAGTTATGTACTAATAAGTATAACAGAATTAGTACATATTAGAATGTAAAAAAATATTCCATAAGTAAAGTTAGGCCACAATGTTGACCATACCAAGCCCTAGAGAATGTGGTAGTCATGGTAAATTTTACAACATTCTTTCTAAAGCTACCTTATTCCTTAAAATTTTCAATAAACAAACCTTTTATGTACACAACCGCTGATATAAGAAAGGATATTATCTAACCTAGTATTGATGAATTTCTTTTCCTTTGCACTAGCTTCACATATTTTCATTTGTCTTGTCACAACTTTGCTTGCATCTTCTCTCTTACTGGATGCAAAACGTTTGCATCCTCTGGTACCGCGATTGAGTCTAAGAAGTTTTCAACCGTTTCAATATAATCATCTTTGTATTTGAGAAAGTGGCTTACATGTTTTGAATCCTCCCAGCATTTCCAGTGTGTCTGTCGAACGAAAATAAAACAAATTAATTATTGCAATTGAATAAGAAACTGCGGTAAAATTTAACACCAATAACCAATTTAAACACAAGTACTTGTATTAGGGGAGGTAAAAATCAACAGAAAAATGTTAGGTATCATTTCGGGAGATTCGAGAGTTAAAATTAGCTCAATAGCTATTGAGCAAAACTCATTAGCTCTAAAATACTGACAGGAATTATAGTAGAATAATTACTAGTTTTACAGTACTATGAGGGTGATAGTTGGTTAAAAGGAGAGAATATAGGAAAGAACCTTGGTATTGTTTATAATAAGTTTTTTTTAGAATCTGGTTTTGAATTTACAAACCAGATTAATGGGACAAAAAACACTATGATCTACGAAAATTGCACTTATAGTAAAAAATGACAGTAAGTGGCATTTTTAAATAGTTTTTGAATTGAAGTTCATCAGATACACTTAAGCAAAAGTGGCAAAGTTAGAATTGGTACAAGTTTAGTAGAATAAATTATGTACCTCATGACAAGCAAAGATTTAAAGTATATATAATAATACAAGGGGGCTCTGCACGCCAACTCCGTAGGAACCTTCTATACACATAATCATGTTATGTTTTCTTTATAATAAAGATGTAGGATTAATAATAACCCCAAAGCTAAGATGGTAAATAATGTTAAATGTTCAAATCAAATCATTTCGTATATTTTATAACAGCAGTTATAATAAAGGTTAAAAGAACCAACAAGGCTCAGGGCTACACTTTAATAAAAACCTAATCTAAAAGTTAGAAATACAATTATTGATTCAAAGTTTGAAATCAGGTGTTAATGGAAATATTAGAGCAAACAGATGTTTTATCTGTTATTTTATTCAATTGGTTGCTACGGTAATAAATGTAAATACATGTGTTGGTTCATCAGTCTAGGCCTAACCTAAGAATTTTTTCCGACTAAATTTACAAATATTGAAATTAAAAATGTTTTTTATCAAAATGAATTCTAGCCTATGTTACTAAGGGATAGTGAAGCTTTTTATTAGTAAAACTATTTTTTCAATCGGTTTAGTAGTTCCAGAGATTACCCCCTACATACAAACAAATTTTACCTCTTTATAATATTAGTATAGATCAAGGCTTCAGTGGTCTGATCGAATGCTTGAAATCATTTGGGTTCCTTCACTTTATGTGATCGTCATAAAATAAATCAGTGCGTCATGGACTTACTGGGCCTGGCATAAGCCGACTGTGACTAGTGCAGTAGTAAACCCCATCCCGAAATACCGAGCAAACGATTGTGTCTCAAAGGTCACCATTTTTTGCGTGAATGACAGGATTTTTTTATATCGATAAGCCTAACTTTTAAAAAGGCTGTTGATTGTTGAAAAAATTCCGAATCTTAATTTGGCAAGTAGGTTGCTAAGGTAAATGCTTTCTAGAAATGGAGATGTGTGTTGGTTTGTTATAGCCCTAACCTAAAATTGTATGAAGCTTTTGAACCAAATCAGCTGTTTTATTTATAATATGTAACAACATATGTTTGAATTAATACAGTTAGCATTTTCCATTGATTTTTATTTGTGTTTGCTTTTATTTTGTTAACCTAACCTAAAAAAGCTGTTGGTTGTGAAAAATAATAAACTGATTCTAAATTTGTCAAGTTGGTTGCTATGGTTATATTATAAATGTAAATGCATTCAACAAACATGTGTTGCTAAGCTTTTGATTTGAATCAGCTAAATCAGCTGTTACAGGCTGGCCGTGTATTTTTACGCTTTACAATCAAAATATAGCAAAACAATTTCTTTCTCTTATTGTGCATCTATAACCCGATAAGAATATACCTTTAAATTTTCGTGAATTTAATTTAAGTATTTTTTGCACTACATTGATTCTATGTCAGTCAGTCAGCATAAAGCCGCTTTATAATATATGGACAGTAGAGATCATCAAAGTAAAAAATATTGGGTTACTCCGAATAGTTCTAAAAAAAACTGAACGATTAAGTTGAAATTAAAAATATGGTTCTCTACATTACCTTTATGCCCATTGATTCCCACGTATCTCGTAGTTTAATGTTGGAACTGACGGGGACCACACGGTCAGACTTGGAAACCAATAAGAGTGCTGGACATTGAACAGGATTATCGAAAAATAAATTACTAGCTGTTAAGTAGTGGGACGTGGCAACGTTGTGGAAAGCCTTTAAGTGATATCTGAAATAAGAAATAATATATCAATAAACAGTGTAATACATATATTAAACAATGTAAGATAAATCAACCCTTTATAAGGTGATTTAGCTTTACTTTACATATTTTATGTTTGTCAATAATTTAAATTTACTTTTAATTGTACAAGCGTAATCCCAAAAGAAAGGTCTCCAAAAGTGTTGGGGACAGAGAGAAACTGTTCGTGCATGCAATTGCTGGCCACTCTGTTGTGATTTTCGCTTACCCCACTCCCAAACAAGCACTAGTGTGGCTCACTAGGCTTGGCAGCTGTTGAGATTGGAGTTCCTGTTGGGCGCTACCGCCAGGTGCTAAGTTCGCGTAGTTATTCGGTTTTTGGATGCAAAAGGCATTGAACCGATTGTAATTCATCACCAATTGACAGAAGCGTATGAAGAATCGTGCATGGATGTCGCAAAGGTTTGCAAGTGTTGTAGAGAGTTTACAACCGATCGTACTGCAATTCACGACAAACAATGGAGCGGGGAACCATAGATTTCAGACGTGACAGTCGCAAAGGTTGAGGAAACCAAGTGTGAAGATCGGCGGATGACTATGGATGAACTCTGCATTCTGGTCCTGAGGTTTCCTCAATTTCAACCACCATTTTAACGGAAAAGTTGCACTAGCTGGGTACCACGAATGCTGACAGAAGATTAGAAACGACAACTTCTTCCCGAGAATTTCTTCACCGCAGTACAAATTAAAAGAAGTTTTTCGACTCAATTGCCGCGGGTGGCGCACCTAGTCGTTCCACTTTACACTGAGACCAAACGACAATCATGCGAGTGGCGGCAGTCCTCTTCACCCAAACTTCAAAAATTCAAACACAGGTGCCGGTAGTGTCATGGCGAATATGACTTTTTTGGACGACTTTATGCCTGCCGGTACCATAATAAATGCTGGCAGGTACTGTGAAACATTGAAAAAACTCGGACGGACAATTCAGAACCAGAGAAGAGGAATGTTGAACAAGGGCGTAAGCATTTTCCACGACAACGCTCGCCCACACATTGCTTGTCAAACCATCGCTCTCCTGCGAAAGTTTAAATGTAACATCATCACACACCCACCCGATGGTCCGGTCTTGGCACCCAGGGACTACCATCTGTTCCCGAAGTTGAAAGAACATTTAGGAAGGCAATTCATCTCCGACGATGAGTTGAAAGATCAGGTTCAATGCTTTCTCAAGGACACAGCATACAAAAAGCGTGGTTCGACATGGGCACACAAAAACTGTCACAGCATCTACAAAAACGCATCAACTGAAGTGACGACTATGCAAAAAAAATAAAAAAATGTTGAACCTTTAAAATAATGTAATTATTAAAGAAAAAAAAAACAATTTTTTTAATTTCTAAAAAAAAATAGTAGGCCTTACTTTTGGGCTTACCCTTGTATATAATTTAAAATAACCCAAGCTATACTCACACTATGTACTTTGTCATTGCTGCCCTGATAATTGGACTATTAGGAAATACAGCAAGCGGCAGGCCTACATGCAACTCTGTAACATCCGCGGCTGAATCCCACGCTTGGGCGACTATCCTGTCTATGATTGGTTGATAGGATTTAAGGTCTTTGACCATTTTTACCATGACTTCGGCCCAAACATAAGCACCAACAGAGAAGCCATGCAGGTAGAGAGGTTGGCAAACAGGATTGTGATGAAGAAACTGAAGTACTTCTTTTGCGACCACCTGAACATAAAAAAACAAGTTGGTGGATGTTTCTACTGCGCTTGTCCGTATTAGAAAATAACCTGAACAAGTCTGCCGAATAGTTTGAACATAGTTTACCTTATATACCGGCAACACCAATTTTGGAAACTTAAGTTTTAGTATTAAATATTCTGTTCTAGACATTCTAAAAGATGAAAATTTTGTGAAGGGCTTGTTGTTGTTGAATTTTCTGTAAATTGTAAATAAGTACCAAATAAAATGTAGGCCTGTAACATTCAGGCTAGCCTAGGGGATGGCCTAGAGTGTAAACTAAAAGGGTACATATTGGGAAATTGAGATATAATTTTTGTATTATTATTTTATTCATGGGGAAACGGGAGGGAATTTTTTAATATAGTGGAACAAAAAATGGGAAATTTTAAGATTTGATTGAAAATTTTTAGTTTTAATTTATTGGATTAGATTTGAGTATTTGAAAGAAAGGGGAGAGGGAATTAAGGCCGATAGAAAATAGTGAGGAGAAGGTGCTTCCAAAAACTTTGGGGTAACAAAGTGCAAATTCAGCCCTGATAACACTTCTATTTTTAAACAGTCGTAAAAGATTACAGTAACTCTAGACTATATTACATACATTTTTTATTAATAATCAATATTCATCAATTAAAAAACTGTGTATCTTTGAGATATTTTATAAATTATTTTGTTCTGAATAACTCCACAAGTGCAATTTCAAATATTTTATACAATTTTCGAAATTAATATTTTACACAAAATATTATTTTATCAAGTATACATTTTTTTATCAAAAGAAAAAAAGGAATGTTTTGCTCCCCCATATTGCCATTTTAATCAAAAGAAAACTAGATTTGTCATTGGTATTGGTGAAATATAAATTTTCATGGTAAATCCGAAAAACCCTCATAACTACTTAATAAAACTAAGTACTTTGGATAGTTTAAGTAGTGGAAACAAACATGACGATTGTTTTTCAGTTTTTAATTCAAGAGTGAAAATTTGTTGACTTTTCTAGTAGACTTGAAATTGCCTGCTTTATGTAATTGGTTCCTCAAAAATTCCTGTTTCAATATATCAAAACATTGCTGGATTTAGGCATCTTGCAATCTATGCCCAGAGGCCCTTCTTCTGCCTCTACCCCTACACCCAGTCATAAGCTGTCCCAGTCTATCATTGACAGTTTTACTTAAAACCACATGATGTTTTGCAACACATTTAAGTTTTAATGGAGCGTTATCTTTAGTGGTTAAATAGTTAACCCTTTTTTAAATACATTTATGCTCAACAAATAAACATATATATACCACAAGTCTTAAAAGTCCTCCCCCCCCCGCCTATTATTTTTTTATTAATTGAAACAGACAGATTTGCTTTGGGGATTGTTAACATGAACAAAAAATGGAATTTTTTGGTGTATTGTAAATTTCAACCCCTCCCCTAAAAAAGTGGGGTATTTTGAGGGTAAGTCGAAAATTTGAAATGAGAACCAATATTGAGTGACACTTCATTTTAAAGGCCTTGATAAAAGAAGAAGATTGGCGTAAAGCGCAGGTCTGTATGTTGACTCTATCTAACACAATGGCCAATCAAAGTTACAATTTTTCCCCATTTAAATAACATTGAAATGTTAAAGATGATACATCTGTTATTTTTTACAAGGGTTTAATCCAGTAGATCGCTCAATCTAAGTTATAAAACATAGTAATTAGTATAAAAACAGTAAAGTCCTCTGGAATTCCCAGGTACTGGACTTTTTACTATTAGGAGTCGACAAACGTGCACAGTTATGAATAACAAAGCATTTGCAAGGTTGTATCAACCGAAAGTCCAGTAATTTGTACTAATTACTATGTTTTATAACTTAGATTGAGTGATCTACTGGATTAAACCCTTGTAAAAAATAACAGATGTATCATTATAACATTTTAATGTTATTTAAATGGGGAAAAATTGTAAATTTGATTGACCATTGTGTTGGATAGAGTCAACATACAGACCTCCGCTTTGCGTGAATCTTCTTCTTGTATCAAGGCCTTTAAAATGAGGTGTCATGCAATAGGGGTCTCATTTAAAATTTTTGACTTACCCCAAAATACCCCATTTTTGGGGAGGAGTTGAAATTAACGATACACCAAAAAACTCCATTTTTTGTTCATGTTAACAATCTCCACAGCAAATCTGTTTACTTCCATTAATAAAAAAAATAATAGGGGGGGGGGGAGGGGACTTTAAGACACCTGGTATAGTGTAGGCCATATAACTAATATACTACTCGCATAGTAATATAATTTACTAAACACAATTAATATTTTAATCTATACACATAATAAAATCGTGTTTGTGACAGCATCAACTGAGAATGGCTGAACATATGGAGCATAGTTTAGAAGAAATCTACATTTGAAAAAGTAAATTCTTTCAATAGTTATGATATCATTAGTGACCAAAGACAGCTATTTCACCCTCTTTTGGGCACCTTTATACCTTTAGACTGGTATTCAATTTGAAATACTCATTGGATTCAGCCCGCCAAGTTCTTCAAATGGCCGCTGAGCCGATTCGGTAGGATGCATAGTTCAAGACTTACAGTAGAGCGTCGATTATCCGAACGTCAGTTATCCGAAACGTCAATCATCCGAGCGCGGAAATGTACTGTAATAGTATATTATGTTACAAGCCCGGTAAATAGGGTTTATCAGTGCGAGCATGATAGTTCCCACGCGAGGCGCAGCCGAGTGCTGGATTTTCATGCAAGCACGGAAAAACTTACCGGGCGAGTTACGTACGATATTTGTCATTATACTACACCGAAAAAGTAACAGATTTTTAATCAAAACATCTTTTTATAAAACAAACAATTAAAACTTGTTGGATTTTTCTGTTACATTTCCTTTGACAAAATCAATCAGCTGTTTACATGAAACTGTTATGTTTATTCTGACTAATTGTAAAATCAGCTGTTTACATGAAACTGATACGTTTACTGTATTATTTTCTGTAAAATCAGCTGGTGCATGGTAAACTTACGGTGTGTAGAATAATGAAAATAAATAAGTACAGTACTCCACATAATTCCGAATTTAAAGTTTGTGACCCGCATAGTCAGCCGAGTTGTAGATTTCAGGGAGTTTATGCGCTCAACGGAACAGCGGCCGCTGTTGAGTCAGCCAGGCACCTGGCTGCCAATCACTAGCAAGTACACAGTGAATTGAATTATCCGAACCCCCCTCGGTCCCAATTAGTTCGGATAATTGACGCTCTACTATATAACACAAAAAGTGTATGTTTTTCTTCATATTTTTGGACTTTTTATTGACTTTTAAGCTTTTCAACGTATAGTATAGTCCTGCTAATCCAAAAATCCGCCTATTCCAAACAGAGTTCAGAAAAAATACCTATTTTTTAAACTTAAAAAACATGAGAAATCAAAAAGATGTTCGCGAAAAAATGTACATTTATTGTTATACAAAATAGTTAAATAGAGTTTTCAAGTTAAATTCAAGTGTTTCTTTTAAAGTACACGAAGAATGACTTTGTTTCATAAATAAAAAAGGCACAGTGACTCGGTAAAGTAACTCAACACTCACGGCACAAAGATTTACAATAAGCGCACAAAATTTATCAAAGTCCCTAGAATAAACACTGAACTAGATACGACTAGACTAGTGGTCAGTGCAGTGATTCATAAATATGTTTGAAACGCGGGAGGGAGATGGGTAGGGAATGTCTGTTTCACTGAAACTGTTCACAAGCCGACCAACGCTGTATAGAGCTGACGGCAGTTGTCCCCGCACATTATTTACCCATTAACATGTCAATACGTTGATAATATTTTTGAAATCCGCCTATTACAAATTCCCGCTAAAGGTCCCAATTAGTTCGGATTAGAGGGACTCTAACGAAGTACAAACAAATTTGAGATCTCCTAGGCGATTTTAAATTCTTTAAAACTTTCAAATTTTTAATTTTTTTTTCCAACGCAATTTAAAGGGTCAAAAAATACAAAAAACCTTGATAGTTTTTGTTGATAGTGTTACTTTAAGGTATTTTCGGTCATTATTGCATGTGGGCAAAGTCAAGGTTACAGCTAGTTAACAAAACGTACAAGACAAAACATATCATTATTTTACTTTTTTGCGGCCTCCTAACTTCTGCGGCCCTAGGCAGTCTGCCTAATCTGACTGGTCGGAAAGCCTTCTCAACAAAAATAATTACTTTGTAGAGCCTCCTAGATAGTCAATATGATGAACCCAATTGAGCAGTTTATCAGTAATAACACTCCGAAACTTTACGTTATCAATCTATGAATTTCCACTTGTATTTTTTTATCTAAAAACTAGATTAGTTTGTTTTAGAATGATTTAACTAGCCATGAACTAGTTAATCAGAAGCTTCTGCTATTTTTATTTTAGCTAAATTTTCTAACAGTTTGAAAACTGAGACAAAATTGCCTGCTTTCATCTAATTATATAAAGTTTTCTTTTCTATATGAATAATTCGTAGTTATTTTGTTGTTTTTATTACTTTGAAAGTAATTTAAAATTGTTGTTTTCTTTTCTCAGCACCAAAGGGACCCACAATTTTAAAATGGAAAAAAACTTGTGAACCGTTTCACTACAATGGAATCAGTGTGGAAGGAATTTTAAAATGATAGTAATTTTACAAAAACGGTCTAACCATATGAATAAATATGTATTAATTGCACAAACTATCAACGCTACAAAGCATTAGATGACAGTTTAGATTGTTAAATTGATTATGCAATCGGTTAATGATATTTAAAATACTACCATTATCATTGTAGTTAAGAGAGGTGATGAGTGGACAGTTTTCTATTAACTACCTGAAATAAATATTTGCAATTAACTATCTTGCGTGGTCATCAGTGATTGTTCACAATATATCCAACAAGCATAATCACAACGGATATAGATTTTCAAATTACTGAAATTGCTAACTTTTCTAGAAAAAAAATATATACAGGTTTAAGATTAGAAAGTTTGAAAAAACGATTGTTTAAAGCTTTGAAAATATGTTCATATTTATTCAAATGCCAGTATAAAGTTTTGTTAAACATGTGTTTTAAAATATTTAGGAAATTAAATTAATTTTTCTCAGCATACAGGTCGCTAATTTTTCTAATCCACAGACTAAACACTGTGCCCACAGAACCTAGTGATTACCAAGATGAACCAAGTGACAAACAACTCACAAAACGCATGAACAAATCCAAAAGTCCTCCGAAAGAGGAAGGTAAGTGAATCTTGTGTCTACAGAATACGGCAGCATTCATCCCCAAGATAATCTCCTTAACATTTAGGGGTCAATCCATGTGAAATCAACCAATACAAAAATTAATTTATACCTTACCTTTTTAGATTTCAAAGATGTTTGGTACACTTTTTGTGCCCATGGAAGAGATGAAAAATACAAAATATTACATTTTTTGTGCCAATAGTTTTTCAGTTTTAGCCGTTCAAAACGTAAAAAAGTCGTATTTTTCGTAGTATTTCCATACAGTAAAAAAGCGATAACTTAAAAACTATTAGGCCTAGAGAGTTCTAATTTGCTCTATTCTCTCCAGTTTTTAATCTGATACACAACATGACTGCCATTCAGCCTCTACAATGTTTTTCAAAAAAGTTAAAAAATTATTTTTGAAAATCTCAAATATATTCCTTTTAAATTTGTTTAGAAAAATATTTGTATACTAATAGGCTACTATATACCAAGTTCCATAATGGACCAACAATGGATTCATCTAAAAGAAAAAAAAAATCTCAATAGTGCTTAAGCCGAAATTACTAATAAATGTCGCACAAGAGATTATGAAATGTTTTCCTGACTTTTTCCCCACAAATTGGAGAATTTTTATCAATTAATTAACTAGGTACAATACCTGCTTTTTTGTCACATGCAATCCTAAAATCACTTGGTGATTACCACGGTTTAAGTACCCATCTTCAGATCACAGAAATAATTAAATAAATCCCTTCATTAGGTCGTCAAATATTTAATGTCATTACACAAAACAAATTTTAAACATATTAAAAACATCGATTAGGTCACGCTAACCGGTCACGGTAAAACGTTTAATATGACTGCCGCGGCGAGGTTTGGAGCCTATCCCTTCCCTTTGCCTTAGTCCTTATCACTGTTTGGTTGAGAAGCGTTACAAACCTGCAATTTTATCAACGTGCCAAACGCAATATTCGCCGGGAAGGAAACCTTGTCGTTTAACACATGTTTATTTTCTGTTTTTACCGCTTTATAAAAATAGCAAACCCTTCCCATGAGTCCATATAGCGGCCTTTCTTACATACGTGTAGTATGTCCATGTTTTGGAAAAAATCTGTATAACCATGGTCGTTATTTATTAGATGTTCTGCAAAATTAGAAATTACAGTCCAATGGCTTCTTTTTGATAAGTGTTCACTAATCCGTTTTAAAAAAGGACGTACTGTTTGACCTACGTAATAACTCGACAATCATCACAGGATAGTTTGTAGATTCCCGTTTGTTGTGTTGAGTCGAGCTGTTTATTAGCAGGTGTGTTCAATATAGACTCAAGTTTGTTGGACGTTTTGAACGTGGATGTTTTCCTTACCTCCAACAACGAACACCAATTATTAAATGTTTAACTGAATTTCAACTCCAACACCTTATACATCACAGCGAATATAACCCAAGAAGCCTGCAAGAAAAACTAGTTTTTATAGCGTACAGATATCAGACTGGAAGTCGCTGTCAGGTAGCCATAAGGTGCGCACCAACTATCTACTGTGTCTTTTAAATGTGTTGTGTTTATTGTCTTAATGTTTTGACAGTCTCTACTTAACGAGGGATTTTTTCTGGTGATGGAATAGACATCCCGAAAAGTGTCAAAAGAGGTTACTAACGGATAAATAAAAGGTGTTGAACATAATTACATTTAGGAACTGTTCTATTTCAGTAATACTACCAAATTTAAACAGCTGGAAGTCTATTATTTTTAAAAGGTAAGCATCTTTTTATTTCCTGACTAAACTATTACCATTTATTTCTTATTCAACGGCCTCATTAAATGAAATTGTGTGCAATAATAAAAGAAGTCCAATTATCATTAACCTCCCTTAATACATGAACATTCTTCTCCGTTTCCTTTTTCTTCGAAATAAAACCCTTCGTCTAAGTAAAAAAAAATTTTATTATTTTATTTGAGATTAGGAGCTTGTGATACTTACAGTCCATGTAACAGAAACATTATATGCAATTTTTAACTAGTAAATTCCCATAACGACTAAAACCTAGAAGGATGGTCTGGTAGATAAAGAGACGCAATATTCAATAATAGATATTTATAATTCATACAACATATATAAATTCATTTAAGACGCAAAATAGTTAAAACATAATGATTCAGATAAACATAAAATGAAAAATAAGCAGACTTTATAATAAGGAGTAAAAAAAGCAGACTTAAAAACATTAATGAGTAAAAGTATATAATGTATATAAAGTGTATAAGAGTTCATAAAACAAAAGACAGTGGTGCAATTGAAAAGAACAATTAAAAAGGAGAAATAAATGGTCACATAATGAACAGTTTTAATAATAAAAATAATAAAGTTGAGGAAAGCGTATGTAAAGAGTAAATTATAACATAAACGTATATATTAATGCATAGTGTCAGAGCAGACTTTATTTGGTAGATGGTGAAACTTTGGTTGATAGAGAAGGCGATGTACCGTAAAAAGGAAGAACAAAGATGGCGTATAGTTAAGTTGGTTGTGAATGCCTTGTTAGAGAAATTTCTGGAAAAAGGTGGTTCTTTGGTACGGAGGAGAAGAAATGGACTTCTCAACATGAACCATTAATGGTGTAGTGTTAGCGTACGCTTGGGCGTAAAAATGCATCGAGTGATTGCCAAGAAAATGGAACTTGTGTAAAGGGGACCACGCGGTTTCGGTTTTTGGAGGACGTAAAGTGAGAAAATATCCAAAGTAATCAGGAAAATCCTAGGTATAAACGGTGTCTTGAACAATTTCATGAGTATAGATGGCCATGTAATATAACAATTCCAGTCTGCATTTAAAATTTTTAAACTTTTTTTTTACAGATAGGCCTAACTTCATTTAATTTTAAATTGCGTCTTAACCTATTCAACATAATTGTAACTTGTATCTTGTGTAAATTATTGATAATTTGTTCTATTTTGTTTTCATGATAATGATTAATTTGTGTCTGTATAATTATTCGATCAATATGAGTGAGTAAAGAGCATAGTTGTTTCGCCACAATGTCTTGAATCCCGTTCATTAACCATGATTTCCCATCTAGCGTGTACTTCCACAGTCAAGGATTCACAACCTGAGAAGTTAATTAACAATAAAAGATATGCATAATAAAGTTAAGAAAGCATAGAAATATGTTATATGTGGAATATTAAGTTTTTTTTTTAAGAGTTAAAAGTGAAGAAGTTTTGTAAGGTAAAATAAAGAAAGTTTTTTAAGGTGAACTGTGGATTTGTAAGTTGGAGTTAAGGTGAGTTATATGGTGAATAATTTTTGTAGTGGAGGTTGAAGAGAGAGAAGTATTTTTTTGTAATTAAAGTTGAATAATAAGCGACGAGTATTAAAGGTAAATAAGAGTAATGAAGTGTAGGTGAGTGATAATCCACATATAACGTTTTTTTTATTAGTTTGAACATTTTTTTTTATTTTTTCAAGTTTTTCGACCACATTTTTTTTTTAACAGTTTAATCAATCTAATTTTATTTTTGTAACGCTTAACGTTATAAAATGGCTTTCCCAACGTGGGGCTGAAAAGCAGAAGAAGCCGTTTTGTAATTCACGTTACAGAATATCACATTTTGTAACGCTTCCCGTTACAAGCTCTGTCCCTACTCCCTTCGCTTGTGAACCCTGTCGGCGACCCAAGGTGATGCCAATGCAAACATATTATTGTATATTGTGTTATTTTTACGGAAATGATGATTGATTAGGACAGAAGCACTTGGATCCAAGTCGGGTGATGGGGGTAGTTGTGAACTGCACAAAATGTAAGACAGAAATATACACTACCTCCAACAATTGTCCACAAAATCCCTAACTTTATTCATAATTTTTATATTTTGTAATATGAATTTTTAAGGAAATGACGATTGATCATTACAGAGGCACTTGGGTCTAAATTGGGTGGTGTGGGTAGCTGTGACCTGTACACAATGTAAAACAGAGATCGAAATGTACACGCAATACCATTTTGGCCATATTTTTTTAATTTTTTCAATAAAAATCGGTCAAAATCGGTTCAGCCATTTTGGAGATAAGCCAGGCCAAACAAACAGACAGACAGACAGAAGAACAAACAATTTATAAATGTGTGTTTGGATTTTGTTAATGTGTGAATAATCATATGAGCTTAGAAAAAAGCTTAGGCTATACCAGGTGTCTTAAAAGTCCCACCCTCCCACTTTAACTTTTGTGTTTGTTAAAACAAACAAATATTCTTTGGGGAACGATACTAACTTACCATAAAGTATCTTTTGAGGCAATCGGTAATTTTGAGTGTCCCCTAAAATGGGGGATTTTGGGGGCAACTCAAAATTTTTAAATGGGACGTATGGTCATGTGATACCTTATTTTAAAGGTCTATTTAAGACTAGAAAAATGACATAAAGAAAATCAAAATCGGACCACCCAAAACAAAATGGCGGCCCTAAACGTGTTGAAATAAATCGACATAAAGTTGATAATATCTCGAAAAGGAAGAGTTTTTAGAAAAAATTACAAGAGACAAAAAATGTTTATTTCAAAGTGCTTAACCTAATATATTGCTTCCAAATCGATTTTGTAAATTCTAAGTCAACTCCTACATCTTGGAAAATTTTGTAAAAAATAAAATTTACGAAATCAATTTAAAAGCAATTTTTTAGGTCA
The DNA here is from genome assembly GCA_018207615.1 of Philaenus spumarius. Taxonomy (NCBI): domain Eukaryota; kingdom Metazoa; phylum Arthropoda; class Insecta; order Hemiptera; family Aphrophoridae; genus Philaenus; species Philaenus spumarius. Next base: position 21,033 of record JAGFPH010004315.1, on the reverse strand, counting down.
AGCACTTTGAAATAAACTTTTTTTTCTCTTGAAATTTTTTCTAAATACTCTTCCTTTTGCGAGATATTAGCAACTTTATGTCGATTTATTTCAACACGTTTACGGCCGCCATTTTGTTTTGGGTGTTCCGATTTTTATTTTATTTATGTCATTTTCCTATCCTTAAATAGACCTTTTAAATGAGGTATCACATGATCATACTTCCCATTTAAAAATTTTTAGTTGCCCTCAAAATCCCCCATTTTTAGGGACACTCAAAATTTCCGATTGCTTCAAAAGATACTTTGGGCTAATTTAGTATCGTTCCCCAAAAGATATTTGTTTGTTTTAACAAACACAAAAGTTAAAGGAGGAGGGTGGGACTTTTAAGACACCTGGTATATTGAAATCACAGACACTAAAATTGTATTTATATGTATAGATAGATATATGAGCACATAACACAAATGAAATCGCAAAAATCTAACCTCCGAAGCTTTGAAAGATACACAGATGGACTGCATGAATATGATATCTGCAATTTCGGTGATCTTAGCATAGATTAAAATTAGACTACCGTAGAGTGTTAAAAATATAACATTATTTGATTGATTAAAAATAATGTAATTCACAAACTACATCAGACCTACCCAAAGGCAATATTTAAAATTTCTTCTAGGCTAAGGAGATTTTGGTGATGTGACTAGGAAATAGTGTCAGAATGCCTAGAGCGATTACCTGATTCAGAATTTTGTAGTATAACCTAGTTTTAATTAATTTAATATTGAAATACTGCTGAGAACACATGGAAAGCATTATTTATTGTAATAGAGTGATTCCGGATATGAAAGATAATATTCAATGATTCCACGTCTTTTTATCAAAACTACACTCAAAAAAATTGTTAGAAAATTCTTTAGCCCAACTGACTTAAAATTTTAATGAAACAGGAAATTGATACAATTCAATTTACATTAAAATGTAATTTATCAATAAGAACTCATCTTTGTCGACACTGTGTTACTGTGTGTGTAGATGGTTTGATACTCAATAAACAACTTGTTCAGAGAACATCAGGACAAAGGGCAACCGCATAATTAGTTAAATTAATCAATTGTAAAACTTGACCTTGGGGCTATGCAAAGCAGTCTGCTTCAGTCTCAAACAGTAATTTAAGTGTCACTTATTGATTTACACATGATTGTTTCACTTGCTGAGACAATATTTTGTCAGGGAATCAAAGAAACAACAATAATCAATGCAAATTGTGGTTCTAATAATTATCGGTTTTTTTAAAATAGAAGTGCAGAATCTGTATTGGGAGCCCTATAGGGGGGGCGGAGGAAAATTACTTATGAAGGGCCTCTTAAGCATATTTTCATGGTATCTAAAGCAGATAATGGTGACATCTTACGTGTTTAAACTTTACATAGATTTAAGAAATAGTAAGAAAATACTTTAAAAGTACCTACTAATATTAATAATATGTTTAAAATTAATACAAAATTAACAAAACTAACACAGATATGAACAACATATAAATAGAACTAGCTGGCCCGACCCGGCTTTGCACGGATAGACAAATCAAAGTTAAATGTATATTAACAAAAAATATATTATATCAATAAATATATTACACTATGTATTTCTTATGGGGATTTTTAGTAACTTTGACCCCCCCCCCCCCCCCAAACCTCCCCTGAAATTTCAATTTTTTTTAAACTCTTTCTTAGCGATCACTTAGGGCCCTAGAGAAAGCTACATAATAAATTTCATTCCAATCCGTTCGGTGTTTCTTTTTAGTAACTTTTATAGCCCAAACCCCCCTAAAATTTCAAATTTTTTAAAACAATTTCTTAGCGAGTACCTAGGGGTCTATAGGAAGCTACATACCAAATTTCATTTCCATCCGTTCGATGGTTTTTTGTAGTAACTTTGACCCCCCAACCCCTTCTAAAATTTCGAATTTTTTAAAACCCTTTCTTAGCGAGTACCTAGGGCCCTCGAGGAAGCTACATACCAAATTTCATTCCAATCCATTCGATAGTTTTTTGTAGTAACTTTGACCCCCAAACCTCCCCTAAAATTTCGAATTTTGTAAAAAACTTTTTTAGCGAGCACCTATGGCCCTAGGAGAAGCTACATACCAAATTTAATTCCAATCCGTTCGATGGTTTTAGAGAAATCGTGATTTTGTAACATTGACCCCCCCTCCCAAACCCCCTAAAATTTTGAATTTTTTGAAAACCTTTCTTAGTGAGCACCTATGGCCCTAGGGGAAGCTACATACCAAATTTCGTTCCAATCCTTTCAGTACTTTTTTGTAGTAACTTTGACCCTCTAAACCTCCACTAAAATTTCAAATTTTTTTTAAACCCTTTCTTAGCGAGCATCTATGACAATAGAGGAAGCTACATACCCAATTTCATTCAAATCAGTTCGGTAGGTTTTGAGAAATCGTGATTTAGTAACTTTGACCCCCCAAAACCCCCCTAAAATTTTGAATTTTTGGAAACCCTTTCTTAGTGCGCGTCTAGAGCCTATAAAGAGTATTAGTGCCAAATTTCATGTTTGTAGGCCTCATGGTTTTGGAGAAACTGTGATGAATCAGTGAGTCAATGAGTCAATGGTATTTGGCTTTTATAAGTATAGATGAACATAATAGTTATACAGAACTATACGTCCATGTCTCTATAGCTCATTCTATACCTAAAAATAATAAAAAAGTTTATATAATCTGTAACGTCCATCAACAACTTCTATCATTTATTTTACCGACTTACAACCTTTCTGTATTTAACCTTCACCCAGTCCCCAAATAGTTATCCTTTTCTCCGCCAGACGTCGACTCCGTACGGTATCTGAAGCCGTAACACTACTTTAGAATGCCATAGCATCCTACAACCGATCAGCTGTCTCTTTATCTCGTCAAGTAAATTTCGCTTTATCATGAGTTTGTGTAAAGCGTCGGCCATTAGACCGTTACGAACGAAAACTTTTAGACGCTGCCAAGTGGTAGTAATGTTACTAAACTTTAAATAATTTGATCGGGGTAACGTGTGTCGCTGAAGAACATGAATTACTTCTAAAACTTTTGTTTTCCGAATACCAGGTACAATATTTCAGCTTTACCTTAATAATTATAAAATATTACTTGTAAAACTTAATTAGGTTATTTCCACTCTTGGTTCATATACAACTTCCTAACTCATTTTGTTCAATTTATTAGAGAAACCTATGTATTTCTTTTTTTACAACAGCCTAAACTTTAAATGTAATTCTTACAGCCTAAATTTTAAATGTAAATCTTACAGCCTACAAAACTATAAAGCCGATATCATTTTGGTTATTGTCAAAGCCTAAACATATTTCCACAAACAAGCCTAAAGTGTTATGCATTAATTAACTATAACTGTGTAGTATTTCTGCAGTGTAACAGATATTGAAAACTTTTAATAAGCTATAAGCAAAATATATTGTGATATGTAACTAAACGTTAACATTTCTTTTATGTTACCATGTGGCTTACCTAACATGTACAGACAGTGTTATGCAACATTACGCATGTTATATTAACCATCACAATCTATGTAGCAATTTGCTATCTGTGCTACAAAATTCAATAAAACAGCCAACTCAAAGAACTATCATTTTATGCTTATTTAAATAACTGTAAGTTTTCTAAAAAAGGAAATTGTTATCTGTGTTATACAGTTAAACTGGTCCAACTGCAGGGGATGTTTAATGCAATGAGATAACCTGCAACAACTACAATTAGAAAAGGCCTACCTTGCAACTGAAAATTGAATATATAATCAAAATATTTCTACTGAGTTTTAATTAGAGACAGAAGTTAATTTAAAAATGAGAACTATCTACATTTGTTCTTTTCTTTTATGTTAAGTGTTAAATAGGCTGTATTTTGAAAGTAATTTTTGCATATGTGTACTACTTAGGATATGTTAGTATTAAATAATTTGGGAGGAGCAAGCTAGCACATTTCGGACCTTAGCCCTAAGGGCTGCATATTAGAAATTTCACACCTTTTTTTTTATATATAGAGAGACGTCTCATAATAAATTTTGTCTATTTATTTAATTATTTATAATTACCTTTTAGAGTTGGCCAACGACAAATATATATATTTATTCTTAATACAAATCCATGGTATTTCATGTTAAAACTTTGTAACTTGTAAATCTTTTTGTATAATTTCTGTAATTATTATTAAAAGGGAGGGTTTTTGAATTTTATTTTTGGGAAGGGTTTTTAAATTAAATTTAATAAAATATATATATGTTTTCTTTTTTTAAATCTCAATCTTTTTGTATTAAGGGCATGTTATTTATCTTTGTATTAAGGGCGCATAAACTTTTATTTAATTTGGTTAATAAACCTAAAAATTATACATATTTCTATGGTTTATTGAGGTAACCTTAGGTATCCTGTGCATTGTAAGAGATAAGCTGAAATATTCCTACTTTTGGTGATATTTATATTCTAAGGTAAGTCTTGAACAGTACCAATCTATGTGGCCCAGTATCGTTTCCGTTCCTTTAATTATTCTTTTGTAAGATTGGTACAAATCATAGGCCGGAAAAAGTTTTCCATATATCTGCCCATTTTGTCTTTTTACAAAATAATTCATGTCTAGAGAAATATTTGTCCGATTGAATTCAAACTTGGCATGAAGTTTAACCTAACAATGATCTATCTGAATAAAAATAAGCGATTATATTAAATCAAGCTAAACAAAATGGCGGCTCTTTTAAAATTTACGAACTAAATTACTCAAAAACCATACATTTTTACAAAAAATGTCAATACACCTTTTTGTAGCCATTTTGATTCCCTATCGGAAGGTGTAACTGTCAAAACAATCGGATGTAGGATAATAACAGTCTAAATTAAAGATAATAAAAGCATGTATGTACAAACATTATTGTTGTGTTTACTGTGTTGGTACAGGATGCAGGGATGAACAAGCCAATGATTACATATAACTTAACTTATTAACACGTTCGCTACAACCATAGTAAAATTTATTGGTACGCATAGACTAGTGTCGCATATATATCCGGTTTCCATCCACAGACTGTCGCCGCAAACGTGCAACGCCTGGTCTAATTGAAATTAGGTTTGGTTTTTCCTTGTTTTTGTAAAAAAAATACACGCCAAGAAAAAGATTAAATTTTTTTGGGAGGGAAGGAGAAGGGTTTCTTACCTGGCTACCACTAACAGGCCACAGAAGTTGCCACGGAGTGACGTGGACCGTCAACACATCGATCCCTCTGTTCAAATACACTTCTGCATACTTTGCGAGATGTTTCCTTTCCGCCAACATCCAAGCCAACATTACTACCATAGGACGAGGTTTTTCCGTTACCATCACCGGCGCATCAGAATTGTTAGTTTTCTGCGTCGAGATGTTCACTTTGTCAACGCTCAAAAGCTCCAAACTTTTGCTCAACGGCTGCCTGCAGATGTATCGGTTTGTTATCATTGTGATCTGACTTCTGTTCATCTGGAAAAACGAAAAACATTATTATTTACGGGCAAAAGTTAACAAACTGTATCTATTTTAATGTTGGTTTGATATATTTCAATTAACACTTTGCTCCTTTTGCTTTTAAACACTTTACTTTTGTTTTATTTACCATCCCACTTCCGACATCATGTTTGTGGTTTTAAATGAAAACATTATTTTATGATTGCACAAAGTAATTTTTAAACTAACTCAATATTAATATTATTAACGAATTTCCATACGAAAAATTAGCTATTGCAGTGGCCCTTATAGTAAGACCCAAGGTTGGGAGTAACAAATGAGCACCGATCATGGTCCCCCCCAGAACACTTTTTGGGGTGTCATTAAAAATCATATATATGTAAGTATATATATATATGTGTGTGTGTGTGTTTGCACTCTAGCAGCCGCATTTTAAGTCCGATTTGGTTCAAATTTGGTACACATGTTGGTTGTCTACGTCGCTCGGACGAGTTCGTTAGCCAAATAAATCCAACAATCGGAAACACGTTTTTTGACCGGAAGTAACTATTTTTTTAGATTTTTCTTACGAGAATGAATTTGTTTTTGAGTTTTTTTCTACAAATATAAATGTAGGACGTTATTCTGCATATTTTGTTTTTTTACGCGACCTTATAGCTCGCTCGGTTCCCCCAAAATCGATCAAAACGTAGAATACCATAGAAGTACCCGGTTCAAAGCCGTGTGGTGGATCCTACCGTAGGGTTGGCGTGCGAAGCACGCAATACTTTGTGTATAGAAGATACTCCCATACGGGGTTGGCGTGCGAAGCACGAAATGTTTTGTGTGTTGAAGATACTTTCAATATTCGGAATGGCGTACGATGCACGCAATGCTTTGTGTATTGAAGATACTCCCAATACAGGGGTTGGCGTGCGAAGCACGCAATGCTTTGTGTATAGAAGATACTCCCAATATGCGGAATGGCGTGCGAACCATTTTGCAGCTATTCAGCACCGTCGTGAATAGACCTATTTCCCAAATTGTTGGTTGAAACCCTAAAACATAGGCCTATAAACTTAATTTTGGAAATTTGCTCAACTCTCGTCAGCGGTTCAGCTGCGTGGTCGAATTATTAGTTCTTATCAAAACATGTTCTCAAGAAGCCATTTTGATTTAGACTACATAGTCATGTCTGTTGTCTATAAAAAAGTAAATTCAACTGACATAAAATTCTATCAATGGCCCAGGAGTAATTTTTTCCCAGACAATACTTTTAGTTTTTCACGTAAATTTAACCAACATTTGAACCTGTTGAAGAGTACAGCTACGCACAAGTCAAATAGTAGTACTGATGTCAAATGACGCCTTTTCCCTTATGAGTACAGTCATATGACGTCTTTTACTATTCACGTGAACAAACTAAATCAGATAATTGATTAAATCTTACGGCAATAATATAAACTACATGTTTTCTGCTTCATTACAAATCAGTTCTGTCACCTTGTGGTAACAATGCGTACTGTGATTGACCTTCAATTTGCCACCTTTGTGATTCCACCCTTCATTGTCATTTCTCTACTTGTAGTATATATAGTGTATGAATCTAACAAAGTTTTTTAGCTTCTAGTGCAAACTTTATTCTTGTTTATATTATTCATTCATATTTTTTATAAATTCTTTTTTTATACAAAAAAAGTTTATTGATGTTATTTACATTATACAGAGTGTGCATAGAGTCCCTTTAATCCCCCCCCCCTAATTATTTGTTTACTGAAAATAAGTTAACAAAACTTTGTATATACCTACCTTGTGGTACATAACAGGACATATTTGTTGACATATCTGATCCTCTATGATTTTATAAGGGTTAGGTAGTAAGAAATTTAAAATATAAAGGTAGGTCATGTAATACACCATTGAAAAGCATATTAAAAGGGAAACACAATGGTGCAAACTAGAGCTTAATATCTTGCTTTGTTTCAAAGCAATGGGCAATCTAAGTTCTGAAAAATAACATTAAACCTACTTATCAACTCCTATAAAAGCGAGTGTACATCCGTACGTAGGTAACAATATAGTATAACAGCTGATTTCACCCAACGTCTATATTATTAAAACAAAACCTAGCGTAGCTTATACTTTGGGGTTATGTTTACAACTTCAATCAATATAAGTCTTGCAAAGTTTATTTTCTTAAAATATGTGTTAAAAAACTAATGTAGGCTATAATACGTTATAAGATTTACTTTGAGGCTATAAAATGAATACAAATACAACTTTTTATTATCAATACTGTATATACATTTATACAAGTTTAAAGAAGACATACATATTGTTTAACATTCGTACATCTTCACTATATGTGACACTCAAATACTGATTACAATTGCTTATCTTGGTGAATTTAAAAGGAAGCAAAAAATATTTTTATATACGACAAACGAGATAAAACTACTGCAATTCTGATTTTAACAAACTAAACACACAATTTATAAGAAAATTTAAATAATTTGAACTATAATAAAGACTATGAAACACTTAGCTAAATAATTATTGTAGCTAATTATTTGTCCGTTTGTTGAAAATAAGTAGTGTGTAAAAATGAACTTCATAGTTAATATCAAGCAGGATCTGTTATATTGCATGTGGACACAACGTTACAAGTACAGTTAGAATAAAATGTAGCCAATTAAAAGATGGTTTTGAAATTTTATTGTTTTAGGTAAGATGTGTAAGAACAATAGAATTGCTTCTTCTAGACAATTCATTAAAACACATTTACAAACAAGAGTTAACAGGAAATTAAAAAACCTGAACATTGAGGGAATCAATAACAAGAAATTAGATGGCTTCTTCTGTTTAGTTGTAATTGAAACAGAAAACTCGTTTAATTACTTCAAAATTGTTACATCTGGTCTCATACAATAGGTGGATGGTAGTCCGAATTAATTCGGAAGTGTTGTTCAGATTTCCGAACTTAATATCGAAAATAATTTTTAATTTATCTTTGTATTTCCAGAGCATTACTGCTGCCTTTAGGTAATGTTCGGTTTTATATTTACTTTGTACAAGAATGTACTACCGAATTAAAAATGTGTGTTACATTCGCTTTCATTTTTATTCAGTGAAGCACACATAAAAGGAAATACATTGCAGTAAACGTATTAAGTAATTTTTATTTAATACTAATTATTGTTTTTTAATATTTTAACTGAAAACCCCCATGACCTTTTGCCTGCTTCATCCCACTAACAAGGTGCTAACAAGTAGCTTGAGAAAGCCAAATCGTTTAATAAGTTTATATAAAGATATATGTCACAGAGGATCGAATTTAATTTTGTAATAATATGTTAATAATTAGACAGATCTTACCTTATAACTTGGAGTAACACTAGGTCTGATTTTAAATTATATAATTAGCCTCAAATTAATGAATTTCGCCCTCCAAACTGCATACAATTTATTGCGACTATTTCACTTGGTTTTTTCTACGGATCACACTCATTTACATTTACTCAAGTTTAAAATATTAAGAGGTAAATTTTACACATCTGCTGCCAGTAGGCCTAGATTTTCATATTTATGAATTGGTTAAGTTAGTAATTTTGTTACAGCACCGGTATGACATGAAAAGAGGACGCTAAAATGTCGCTACAACTTTGAATACTTTTAAACAGGAATTAAATATCAGTTGCTTAATTTTAATTAGGCCTATACTACATACATTGTTAAGGTCTTTATACTAATTAATTATGAATTATTAGTGAATTTCCATAGGAAAATGAGCTATTGCAGTGGTCCTCATGGGAGTAGCAAATGAGCACCGATCATGGTCCCCAGAACACGCTTTGGGGTGTCATTAAAAATCATATATATATATATATAGCCTATATATATATATATATATATGTGTGTGTGTGTTTGCACACTAGCGACCGCATTTTAAGTCCGAATTGGTTTAAATTTGGTACACATGTTGGTGGTCTACGTCGCTCGGACGAGTTAGCCGAAAAATCCAACAATCGGAAGCACGTTTTATGACAGGAAGCAACTACTTTTTGAGATTCTTCCTACGAGAATGAATTTGTTTTTGAGTTTTTTCTGTATGCAACCTTATAGCTCGCTTGGTTCCCCCAAAATCGATCAAAACGTAAAATACCATAGAAGTACCCGGTTCAAAGTCATGTGGTGGATCCCACGCAAATGCTTTGTGTTGCCTATTGAAGATACTCCCAATATGCGGAATGGCGTGTGAACCATTTTGCAGCCATTCAGCACCGTCGTGAATAGACCTATTTCCCAAATCGTTGGTTGAAACCATAAAACATAGGCCTATAAACTTAATTTTAGAAATTTGCTCGACTCACGGTTCGGCTGCGTGGTCGAATTATTTTACATGTTTCCTTAACTAATCTGATTGTTAATTTGAATTTAATAACTCATTTTATAAAAATATATCATTCACACTAATGACTACATATTATTTGGACTTATAAAATTAAGTTGGCAACCGTGACTTAATTCAGTGGTGTTTGCGGCAACTGTTCCTAAAAATCGTTTTTGTTTTCATTAATTACTTTAGTTTAATCATAGCTTCAGGACTGCTTTATTCTAAAGCTAGAACTTTATAAGGATAAAATCTAAAAGCTGAACAAACATTTTTTTAAATGATCAATTACACCCATATCTCACATTTTGGAGTCAGTTCGTTCAATAACAAGTGAACAAATATGATGCAATCGTGGACACAGTTGTTTTTAAGCAGTCTACAAACACGTTATTTGCAAACAGAAACAATATAATGACTTTACAAATATACGTAACCACTTAATTTAAAATTTTAGCCAAAACTACTAGGCCTACTAATTTCCTTACTGAACACGGACAGAATAAAGAAAATTCTGCATCAGACAAACAAATTACATCCAACACGTTCCAAACAAATCACTATCAGGATAATGTAGTGCGGACTTTGTTTCTAACTTTAACATGTTGACAACTTACAGCTGGTATTAATTTTGGCAGTTTGTCATCATAGTTATGCAGAAAAAAGGGCATCCATACAGAAGGGGGGCACTTGTCCCCCCCCCCCCCCCCCCCCCTAGGGATTGAAATAAAAATGTTTGGTAAATATATACTGTATATTGTAACAACAATGAGAACCACGAAAGGTCACGCTGATGTCTTAAATAAACATATGTATACATAGATACATGTAAAAAATTCCTATTTTACTGAGGAAAGGGTATAGATAATTTTTAGAGACGAAAAGGAATCTTCAATTTGCATTTTCAGAGAATTAATTACAAGGTTTATAATTATACCAGCTGACCCATGCGATGCATTCGCATTCTAACTCAATAACAGTGTTTTATTATCTTAAATATATGTTAAAGAGAAATAATTTTGTTATTGTTATTATACAGGGTGACAATTAAGTCTTCGGATGGTTTAATATTTCGTATATAAGGAAAATTTTAAGGTAGATGTGATTGAGGTACCTACTCTTAGAAAAATACTATTTTATAAAGATTTCAAAAAAATCATCTGCCATCTTGGATCCGCCATTTTGAATGTAACTTTGTTTTTTTTAAATATGAAGGTGGTCATGTGATACATCATTTCGATGTAGAATTTCAAGAAAAACCACCGGTGAACATCCATATCTTTAACCGTTTAAAAATGGCGGCTAAAAAACATCGAAATTGTTTTTTCCGATTTTGCCCCATTTTGCTGTACTATTTTTGTTTTAATATTTATTATTATTCTTTTTGGATTCAGAATTAAATAAGCTTTCAAATGATATGCCACACAACGATATTTGGTTAAACCACTCGAAATCAATTATAAAAAAAATGAAATTGGCTGTAACTCAAAAATTTTAAATACTCCCAAATATCGTTGTGTGGCACATCATTTGAAAGCTTATTTAATTCTAAGTCCAAAAAGAATAATAATTAATATTAAAACAAAAATAGTACAGCAAAATGGGGCAAAATCAGAAAAAACGATTTCGTTGTTTTTTGGCCGCCATGTTTAAACGGTTAAAGATATGGATGTGAAAATTTCACCGTTGGTTTTTACTTGAACTTCTACATCGAAATGATGTATCACATGACCACCTTCCTATTTAAAAAACAAAGTTACATTCAAAATGGCGGATCCAAGATGGCGGATAAATTTTTTGAAATCTTTATAAAATAGTATTTTTACATAGAGTAGGTACCTCAATCACATCTACCTTAAAATTTTCCTTATGTACGAAATATTAAAACCTCCGAAAACTATTAGACAATAACTACTTGTCTTAGACAAAAACTATTAGAAAACCTCTTGGTCACATTTAGACAACGAACGTTACTTCTTAACTCTTAAACACTTTCCCCGGTATTCCGTAGTAACTCGTAGCGATTTATTTTTTCCACTCCCGGGTATCCGTACTAATCCGTAGTAGTACTTTAAATGCATATAACTTCGCCATCTGTTGGAATATTTTAAAACTAACTTCAGAACCATGTTCAGAGAACATTTTACAGTATGTTGTATATCATTTGTTATTTCTTCCAGCTGTTTAGGATTTTAGATCCGTGTTTATAATCATCTGTAGCACAACTTTTGTAAACCAAGTGTCACGTGAAACATGGCAAGACTGAATTTAAAAATCATGGTTAATTTTTTAATTTTTTTAATGTTCTTTTGTAATAATTGAACACAAATAAAACAGACAGTTTATGGCCTAACAAATACAAAGTGTCTCCTAACGTTTTTCTAAAAATTATAACTGTGAGTGAACTTATTTTTCAATTTGTTTTTTATTTGGACTTAACAAAAAATGTCAGTGCTCCATTAGGTAAGTAAATGTACACATTTTGTATATACCAATATAATATTAAGATGGTAAAAATTTCATGTATATTGAATAAGTAGTTAATTAGTTATTGTAGAGTTTGAACGTTAACTGAATATAAGTGACAAATTTAGCCATTTAAGTGGTCTGGTATGAGGTACTTGGTGTCAATTTTGAATACCAGGGAAAGGGTTAATGAGTATGTACAGTACGGCAAATTGCTCTTAAATAGTAATGACGATCTAGAACATGATGTACAAATATTACAAAAGGAATGGTGATAATAGTACCTTTTCTGGAACATCATTTGTAGTGTTTTGCTAGCCTCACCTCATTCTTTCATTTTCAATACACACCTTACACAAAATAGTCTTGATACGAGGTCACTGAAATGTCTCAGCAGAATAGGAAAAGGGATGGGTGAGGGTAGAGGCATTAGAGCCATTTTCATTGTCTGTCAATTTTGTTGTTTGACAATGTTTCCTTTTGGATAATTTAGAAATTTTCTAATAGTAAATATTTGATAATTTTGTTGTTTCAATATTCAATAGTTGGTGCAGCTCTTCGCTCATTTCGTTTACACTTCGAGTTGCACCTACACCCTACCCAACCAACCATCCAATGTAGGGTGTGCTATATACAATATGTACAAATATATTTCCCTTTCTCTCTCTTTACGTTTCCTTTCTAGTCTTTATCTATTGATAAACATCAAAATTCGTATTTGTGTGAAAAAGTTGGCATAGCTGAGCGTGACAGTAATATGGTTCTAATATAGCCGTCTCTGGAACTGTGTCCACACACTTTAGTTGAAGCTTCGGTCACTAGCTTAACGCATCTTTCAACTGCCCCATAAGAAATACAAAGTGTAATTTATATTTATTGATATAATATATTTTTTGTTAATATGCATTTAACTTTGATTTGTCTCTCCGTGCAAAGCCGGATCGGGCCAGCTGAAACTTAGTTTGTCTTATATATAACAAAAAAATAGCCTGAAGTTCTAACTTAAAATCTTTAGTCACAGTATAAACCAGTAGGCTACCTATTCAACATTCACTAGTAGAATGTGTTTAGGTTGGTAGTAATAGTTATACTCTAAATGTATGCCCAAAAGTTCACTTAGGCCTAAAGGTATAATGTTGGAATGGAAAATGTTAAGGTTTTTAGTATTTATTGAAGATTTTACCTGTAACAGATCTTTTGCAGAATGATTGTACTTTCCATGAATTTGTACAAATATTGTAGTCAATGTCCTCCTGAAAACCGCCATGTTTGGTTTGTCTGGAAAATATTATAAATACAAATTAATATTTACAACAATGAATGTTTTCTAACAGAAAATGTTTGTGACCTATTACTTCTTAACTACTAGCCTATTTATTCATATCTTAATGTCTACACTTACTCACTTTATGCCCATACCACCTAAAAAAGAGCTGAGAGTGGAATAATACACCCAAAAAAATTAAACACCAACAGCCAGATTCAAAACTACAAAAGAATGCGCATTTGCATATTGAAACGTATCACTACCAACTACAAATAAATATTGAGCTTGACTTGTGAGATGATAGGCTACACTTGACAGAATAAAACGTGAACACAGATTCTGATCATTAATACGTTTATATACATAAGTAAACGAGTTTCAACAACAAGCTATCATAATCAAACTAACTAACTATTGTCAGAATTGTATTTTGTAGTTGGGGACGCTCAGGGTGATCTGAGGGATATAGATATATATAGGTTTTGTATTTTCCATGTAGGTATAGGCTAACATACAATAATAATAACTCTGTGTGTACAGCAGAGTCTACTAAACAAATCAACAGACAATTTACAATTATTGTTTCTATATGGAATAGGCCTACTCCAAAGGAAAAGAGGGTCTGGGAATTTTATGCTTGAAAAAATTCTAAATCTTTTCTGGAGCCTTTTTTAACTTAAATCTTTACACAAAAAAGATACCAATAAAAAGTAGCCAACTAATATTTAAATTTTTTACTAAGAAAGAAAAGCCTACACTCTTAAATTATTAGAAATAGATGGGACACAACAACAAATAGGCCTAATGCAGAATTATTATGAACATTAAAAATTTCTTTTTAATGGATAAGCCTATTTGTTTTACGAGATAAACAATCGGCTTTTTCTTGGCTTTATGGTAGGGGCTACTGTATTTCCCTAAAGACGGACAAACAAATTTAACAAAACTAAACATAAACTACTAAATCTACATATTAGAGCCTACGTGTAAAATTGATACCTTATTATTTTGTATACCTACATTTTTATTGTATTTATTTTTATGATTCAACAGGAAATTTTGGGACGATATATCTACGAAACATGTCTAAAGTAATGTAATTATAAAAGGAATAGCCTATGTAGAGCTTACATATATCAGTTTTTACCAGTACTTTAAACACAGAGAAGAGTGAAATTGGCAATAGTTTTGTAATTAATTCCCAATAAATTATAAATAGTATATAAACAAAAGTATTGTCGCTTAGTTTAAGGGCAATTGTTCTTATTTTAAAATTTGAATCCTTATTTTGAACAGTTGAGTTAGAACTAACAATAAACATTTTTGGTGGTTTTAACCCATTCGCTTATAACGACGGCGATTCGCCGTCGCGCTCCCTGTTGCCATTATGTGAAATGACGGCGAATCGCCGTCCACCAATAAAACCTGTATTATCCGAAATAGTTCCTAAGAAATACAAAAGATCGCATATGCACCTTGTTGTGTAAGTTTCAGGCTTTCTTCTGGTTATATTTTTATCTTCCATGGCCTGCCATAGTCTTCATTTGTTAGTATTTTTTATTAAAAGTGTAGCAGATTGATCTAAATTAATTATGTAACTTAATAAGAACTGATCTAAGTTATTATTATAAACTTCTCACACATACAAATCATACAGATTCAAACTTAAGAGCAACCAAGCAAACTTCATATAACCACTCCTAGATGGCGCTGATGAAGGTATATTTTTGTTATAACCGCTCCTAGATGGTGCTGATAAACTATCTTTTACTTTACACGGAATATTTATACCGATAGTAAAGTAACTGGAGTTTTGTTAATTTGTCAGTTTTCTTTCATGAAGCCGTAGTCTAATGGATAACGAGGCGTCTTTCTGATCAAGAGATGCCGAGTTTGAATCTAGGCTAGGGAGACCAGATATCTAATCATATCTGTGGTTTGAGGGTAGGAGGGCGGAAGTAAAGCAAACGGTGGTTAGCTCGCTTCCAAGCTGACGGGAAATGACTAGATATCTGGTCTCCGGCTGGGGCTGTTTTGCATAATTTTACTAAGGTAAAATATATATATTTACTAAAAAAAAACCAGTAAAAAATAAATTTTTAGTAAACAACCTTGCATTAGTTAGTCAAAAAATGTCATTTAATAATAAATGTGTGTCTTAATATGTTTTTTTTAACCTACAGTCAATTCTGATTAGAAAAATAACATTTTATACTAAATTCTGTGTAGAAATAAAAATATAGTAAACTGTGTGAAAACACCCAGGAAAATCGTTTTTTCCCCCGGGTCAGGTATTAAAAAAAACTTTAAGTGAATGGGTTAAAAGTCTGTAGGCTATGTGCCCACATTCCTGAAAATATTTCACAGCTTCAATGGCCAATATATCAGTTTAGCAACTGGCAGCAGATAATAGAATGTCAAGGATATTATTTAGTAGGCATACTTGGCTTGAGCCTTGCTATTTTGTAACCACATTTTCCACAAACATAATTATTTAAGTAGATACAGTTGTATTAGCTTTTTGGTCATTATAATGTTGAAGTTAATTCTTTTTAATACTTTCCTGTCATTAAATTATTGGTGGGTTTTGGTCATTTACCTACCTACTTTACACAGAAATACACTCCTAATCAGTTAGCCTATACACTGTGATAACATAATTATGTTTACCAGTAGGCTACTGCACTCTGTTTTTTAAGAATACATTTTTTTCTGGCTGAATTACTTATTTATTTTTAGTTCAAAACTAAATGGTATTTAATTTGCACAGTTTGTTTCTTTAATATAAATGTAAACTTATATAGAGAAATAATTAACAAAGGCTTTATTTGTTATAAAATTACTTTTGCTGCGTTTACAGAAATAAATGCCTGATAACCTCCAATTTTACTCCAACGAACACAAATAATTTATTTAGGCCTAACTGAAAAATTTTACTTTTCGAATGAAAGCTATAAATTTTACTTACTCGAATAGGCCTAACACAGTTCAAATGAAAGACAGTTTAATTACAATTCATAAACTTCGAAGGATTAACTAATTACTGTCCAAACTTCAAATAACTGTTTTCTGGGTTGTTTAACCTCACAGTAACTATGTAGCCGGTTTCTAAGATCTACATAATAAGTCAACTTTTTTAGACATCATTCCCTTAGTCTCCTTCACATAACTCAAAAGTTGAGTTCTACGAACTAAGAACACTGACCACCACTTTTACATTGCCGGTTTGAATAATAAACCGTGACCTAGCCACCTAGACCTACGTAATCGTTACAACTAACCTCAATATCTATCTGATAATCAGCTGACATTTACTCTGTGTAGTGTGTACTGTGTACTATGAACTTCCACAGAGAAGGAATATTTTTCTTCTCTGTGGAACTTCATTCTTTACTCTTTAAGCAGCTGTTATCAGAAAACCTTACATTTAAAGAATGCGATCACGGTTTATATTCGTTTTGGGCTCAGATTTCTGAAGTGAAAATATATCTGTTTAAATATTTAAAACTTTTTCTTGACACTAAATTATATTATATTTTTATACTAACATCATTTATCACTAAATTAGTTACACCCTATACTGTAAAAATGAAACATTATACCATTGTAGCATACGACTTTGGTTAGTTATCAAATTTGTTACTCTAACCACATTTTTCATATACATTTTTCTTATTCCTTACTTTATTTATTTGTTTTATTTATCAAAATGTTATGTTTTATTCTATTTCTCCTGTATGAAGTATATGAAATCAATAATAGAAATTATAACTTTGTCACAACACCCATGTTCAATAAAGCTTTTCAGAAAACAAACCTAATTTATCAAGTTAATTATTAATACCATTGATTAAAGAGACCTTCTATTCTAAGGTCTTTAATCAAAGCTAATATTTTAAACATAATAGATATATAGTATTAATTATTATACTATATATCTTTACATTATAATCATAGATTTATTGTTGGCCGACTGGTATAGAAACTGGCAGCTAGTAAAACGAATATAGCCAAAGACTGTAAAACATGCAAGGCCTTTGATTTATTTAGTAATTGATAAACATAAAGTGAAGTTTGTTGCTATTTAAGTTGTGATAGGTAGGCAGTGCACTATTGTTGCCCGGTAAAAGTGATTAATTAATTCATTAAAGATTACAGTCAAATTTGTGTTGTAGTAAGTTAGAATTTACTGATTCCAGTTTCTACATGCAAATGAAGATTGTAAATAATTAATTTTATATTTTAAAGGTTAGTAATGTAAATATTGCTTTCTTTAATTTATTGTAGCCTACATTATTTAGTTGTAGGCCTACATAGTTGGTTTATGTAGGGATAATAATTAGTGGGTAGAATCGTACACTAATAAATTAATAGAGTTCAACCGTGGATAAAACTTTGAATTTACTTCATTACGATATTCATTGGATTAACTTATTAACCTAACCTACAGACCTACTTTGTAATTTATAATATTCCCCAAGGGTTGGCTATAATTTATACCCAATTTAAAATGTAAAGTGTAGAATAAACCAAGTATAGGCATAGGCTACAATTTTTAAAATATTTTGTAGAATGCCTAGGTCTAATTTTTTAGATTTAGTCATGTTGAAGATGGCTACAATTTAATTTGAGAATTTGGAGGATAACTTATTGATAATTTTAGTGTCTATTTACAAAACATTATAGAATGCGGGTAAAGTCTACAACACGCCACCTCGCCGTCTTGCGGTTGAGGAGCCACACCTAGAAAAAAGAATTGCCTGAAGTATTTAGCCTACTTACAGTGTGTAATCACAGTATTAAGTTGATATCATTTCTTACTTTCCTAAAAACAGGTACAGTACGATTTTTTTAACCGTGCCCTCGGCTCGGCTAGCGCACGGTGGGCTAGCGGTGTAGCGGGGAGGGATTGTAAAGGCAGTTCCACAAACTTCGATTAAACAAAACTGATTGAATAATTATTCGAATAAAATTATTGAAATAAAAACTACTTGAATGAGTCGTCTCTTGTTCGAATAATACTGTGGTGTGGTTAAGGTAAATGCCAAACACCAAGTATGCCTACTTCCCCCCAGGCAGGAAGTTTTCCCCGGAATCTAACTCCAGACATCCGTACCAAGCAAACCGTAAGTCAAACGAAAAAATGTTTCAAATAAAATATTTAATTTGGACCTTTACCTAAAACTTTCTCGCGAACACTTTGTCTCTGACCAACAAACAAAAAACTTTTCAGCGGTGTGAAAATTTCATGTCATTATTAAAGTACATTGTTGTAATATTGATTTTTAAAATATGAAATAGGTTTTGTAATGGATTTTCTTTTACATCATACGAATCGTATGGTTCTTATCTGCGTATCCGTGAAAGTTTCATAATTTTACATCGCTTCTAAGTGTATTAAATGTCAGTGTTATTGAAGCTCGGTTTTCGCTGTTTCACGCCGCTAGGCTTAGTTTTCGTGGAGTAGACGGAGCGATTTCTAATGTTATCATTCAGGTTAGTACAATTTGGCCGAGGGCACGGTTAAAAAAATCGTACTGTAATTGTCTGCAAAGATATCAGCAGGGTGGCATGTTGTAAACTTGTGCCTAGAATGCTGTAGACATACTTAAAAGGTTTGTTTAATTCCAGCTGTTTTGTTTCAAGTTATAAAACTGAATTTTACCTGGAGAAGAAACCTTAAACAAACATACTATTTCCAGTAGGCCTATGCCTACCTTAGTTTTCTTCATTATAAAAAAAATCTCTTTGGCAATCATCTGGGAGTGTAGGGAAATACTGTGTTTAGGACTATATACCCGCAATGCAGCCTGGTGAGAATAGTGGGATAAGGGGAAGTACTCAACATGTTGTAATAGGCCTATAGTATATACAACATATTCTTATTTACCAACCAACCTATATATTTATACTACGACATGACAGAGGTACCTAACTGTTAAATTAATTTAGGTTAAGGTTTGTTATTTTTAGGTTGGCATTTAGTACAAGTAAAATAGAGCAAAAATTTCGTAATAGATAACAACTCGTGTGCGTTCGTGAAAATTTGAGAAGAACTTTGTTTTAATGCTAGAAATTAAGATCCGATGAAAAAGTTGTTTTGAAAATATGGCATATGGGAAGTAATTTTTAAATATTTTTTTTAACTGGGTTGTATTGTTTTTCAGTTATTTTTTAAATGCGCAATCGAATGGGACACCATTGCCAAGTCGATACAATCATATGTGTTACAACGTTGTGATAGGTTTTATGAATGGAAATTTACACTTTATGAGCGAACACAACTCTGTTACTTATATTTTACATGTAGCCTTCACTGACATTTTGAAAGGGATTCGAACCGTAATTGATTGATCATCAACCCCATGGTAATGCAAAAAATCAGGTAGGCTAACTGAACAGAGACACATTGCATTAACCACTCATCCAAGGGCTTTGTCCCCTTAGAGTTGGGGTCCTTTGACTGATAGTAAAGGGGACAGTTAGAGTGCGATGGACACTATTAATAGAGGTGGCAGTAACGCATGTATCGGCACATTATCCCACAGTTTCAGATCAGCAAGTAGGCTACTCTGGTTTAAAGCAAGAGCGGTTCATATTTAATGTCCAAAACAAGAAGCATGATAAAAAAATCTTTGGTAACCAGTATAATTAAAAAAATACGCAAACTTTTAAATTTAAATTATTATATCTGGCCAGATTCGAGGAGGAGGAGGAGATTTGATGGTAATTGTTTACTATTACTTTGTCAAAAGCGAGATTCTTCAGGCTGACACTTAACATAAGCAACACTCATACTACTGTACGTAAAATGGTAAAAATGTTAGATTTGTACACGTTTTATTTTATTATAAAAATTGTCTTTAAGTAGCCACATGTTGTCCCAGCTGGTTCTACTATTTGACTGGATTGCAGTCTGTCATACAACAGTTTCGTGCACAGAGCACTGAATACTCTTACGGTACCGGAACTTGGAAGTGCTTTTGTTAGCTGGAATTGGTCCGTGGTGTTGATCCCAGGGCCCTCATCAGTTTCGTAAGAAAATGAAAGTATACCACAATAGATCCGTTTGGGTCGCAGTAGTGAGGAGGCCTTGTACTCCTCTGTCCCTAATTTATAAAATATAACTAAATATATAACCATAACAAAATACAATGGTTTATGATTCATCCGTTGACAAATTAATTCATAGACTAATAAAACAAAACAAACATAGGCTATAATTTACCTTTTATGACAGACAACAGTCTAGGTCTATATTAATAAATCAGAAGGAATGGAATCAAGATATGTACGATAATAGCGGGATTTATAAATTAAATTGTACTGAATGCTCACAATATTACGTAGGACAAACTGGAAGGACATTTCAAAAAAGTTTTTTAAGAATGTCTACCGATAAGAAACCTCAACACACAGAATTGTTATAGTAGGCCTATAAAA
>JAGFPH010004314.1:110281-122591 GCA_018207615.1 Philaenus spumarius | reverse complement strand
AATTCTCTTTCTTTATTCAGTGTACTAACTAGAAGTATTTCTGTTTTCTGGTTGGCTTAATACTTTGTGAGTAATGAAAACACGCAATCAACTTTTATCTTTCAAGAAGGTTTTGGTTCAGCACAAAAACTCTAAAGGGAGTCTAGATTCAGTGGCAATGTAATTCATTTGTTCAACGCAGTAAAACACATGTTTTAATTAAACAGCTTGGAAACACGAAATGATTAATCTCAAGTAAAGTTTTATAATTTAATCACTTCTAAATAAACACACGCCATATTTGTTAAAAGGAATGTTATTTTAATATACATAAAGCAATTTTAATTATCTATTTTGGATTATTTGCAATGGCCTATTCTGTTCAGTTAATTAATAGATGTTTTGGACATTATTTATGTGATAAGTTATTTTAAAATTATCATTTGTTGATCTACATGGCCTTGCCAATAATTATAAATAGAATAAATTAAACGAAAATGTTTCTAAAATTATTTCACGCTAAAATGTGTATTTTAATTTAAGTAAAGCCTGTAACAATTATGAATTAATTAAGAAAATAGTTACTTATAGCTTGGACCAGAGGTAATAGTTTCTATGTTGATGACCAAAATTATTAGAGGCAGAGCCTAAGGATGAAGATTGAGAGGTAACACAGATATAACAATAAAATCATGTGATAGCCAATTGTATACAAAACACTTTGAGCAAGTTAGACGCCAAGTCTAATGTCATAGCATTATGTATTCAAAGTATTAGCTTAGATTGAATGAATATTGTATTTATGCAAATTCTACCTTGATTTTATCGATATGTATTCAATTTACTTTTTCTTCCATTTCAAGTTGAGCTGCACATATGAATATTTTATGTCATTTGAAATGATTTTACTTTGAGTACAATTTAAAAAGAAAAGGAGAGCCTTTGATTGTCTAGTGCTAGTGACTAACGCTCTTGGGTAGTGAGCGAGAGGGACGTGCACTCAACATTTTGAGGTAAAACTGAGTAGCTACGATCCTGGATGCGATGGGTGGAAATACGACTGAGCAATTAAGATGTGTTTCCCAACAAAAAAGCTTCTAGCAGACCAACACCCTGTGGCACCAATATTTCTCAGCCAAATTAGTTTCACATTGACTTGAAATTTGCACTGTTTGTACTAAGAAAATAATATCAAAATAGAGCTTATTGAGTCTAACTAGCGAAAACAAATGATTGCTGTACATATTATTACGCATACATTACTATTTATAAACAACAAATTGATATTCTCAGTAACAGTGGTATTTGTGCAGATGAGGGTATCCAGAGGTAAAATGGCAAATTGTTTTTGTATTCTGAATGTACACGTTAAACTGATTCTAAAAACATAAAGGAATTCGCGGGAAACAAATATTATAGAAAGAAAAACAAAAAAAAGCATACAGGTTAAGTTAAAATAAGTCCCTTTTCCTATTTTTGCTCTAAAGAAAAGAAGGTGAACACTTCACTGACACCAAAAAGGTAAATCATATATAGTAGTGTTCCTGGCAATGCTTCGTGATTGCTTGATTTTAGTATATAAATATATTTAGATTACATTAAGAAACACAATTAAATTACGAAATAATCTCACTGATAACAAACATAAAAATAAAAATGTAAAAACGCAGTGATAGGTTATAAATAGAAATATTTAGTTTCTTAAGACAACTGTTTTTTTAAAATTAAATTAATTACTTAAAAATCTGTGAATTTTCGGTACACGTTACTCAGAAACTATCGTAGATCTTAACACACTTTTTTTTATTATTTTGTTCTTTATGTGTAATACAATTTTTTTAGCAGAGGATTATTAAAAATATGTTATGCCTGTTGAGTTATGTTTTTTTTTTAAATGGGCCTAAAAATTTCTCGGAATTTCAGTAATATAAATTTAATTTAAAAAATAATTTTTATTATTTATAAAATCCCTCTGCCTTAAACTTAGTACTAGATCTAAGGAACATGATAAAAAAATATGGAAAAATCACTTATAGTTCCTAAGATATGTGTACCGAAACATTTAAAACCCTTTTTTTGCGGAAAACGGCAAAATAAACTCTAGCCTAATCCTATAAGAATAACACTAAGAAATAGACTCTAGCAGATTTACCTAATACATCCCAGCCCCATATGAAGGTCTGTCAGGGTCCTCTTGATCCTCAAACACGTCTCCTAACCATGATTCCTCCCAGGTTAGAAAAACTATACTATACAAATGTATTGATCACAAAGTTTAGTGACGAGTAGCGACCATTCAATTTGAGTAAATTACAGTGTGCAAAGCTTCGTAAAAAAGGCCATAAATCAAAAACTATCTGTCCAAATCTGCTAAAATTTATATAAATTTAAAAGTAAGAATTTGGGGATTTAAAGAAATGAAAAAAAATTAAAAATCGATATTTTAGACTATTTCACCATCCGACTGCCCTTAAGACAACTGTTTATTTAAGTAAGATTACTAAAGATAAAACACATGAGACATACACTCAATTAAATATTTCTTCCATATAAGCTGTAGATGGGAAGTTTGATGCACAGAGCATTAGTGATTGAGAATAGTATTTGAACGTACTTTGAAGAGAATTGTCCTTTATACATACTTAGAATTATAACTCAGTTACGTCTTGCTGGCAAGAAATATAATAGATTAATATTACAAAAAGACAACTATAGCTTTAACCCCAGTAAAATCTGCCCAATATGTGTAACAGGAAATGACACTATAACTCACCTTTTGTTGGAATGTGAAGGGTATAATCTTTTTAGAAGTAAATATTTAAACAATTCCAATTGTATGCATCATTTATATAATATGGAGTAAATTTTAACTTCAAACTCAGTACAGGCCATGAAAAATGTCTACCTTTTTGTTGTGTATAACCTAAAACTTAGGAAATCCATTTTGAATTTAATGTAATAAATTAGTTTAGTAAATATCTTCAAATAACTAACTCATGTGTAAATGTACTGATATTGTTGTTGTTTGTATAATTGTGTGTTATTTCAGTATCTGAAATTGTGTTTCGTGTTATAGTTATATTGAAATAATTTTGTATCATAAATACACCAAACAAGTTTTTAATTAGAGAAAACTAAGGAAAAGTACGAATAATGTCATAAAATATGTTATTTTTGTAAATGGTCAACATCTTGCTTATGTACACTGTACTTTAAAGCAATAAAGTTGTATTGTATTGTATTGTATTGATTGAGAAGAAAACAAATGACGTTTGGTACATCTTGAGAAAAATTTCTTTAATTCAACATACAATCGTCAAAACAGGCCAAGAAATGAAAGCGTAGCTGAGTTCACAAATGTGTTTAGGGCATTAAGAAGTAAGATGCTAAACAAAATGAATGAAAAAAGATATTAAAAATGCTTAAAAAATGTTTATAAATCTTACAAAACGTGGAATTGTAAAATACCAACACTGAGATGTATAAAACCATATTGAATGATACTCAATACTGAATGATAATGAATTACATTATGTTCATTCAATATTGAATGATATTGAACGCAGTGGCGGCTGGTGAGTTATTAACTTGGTGGTTGCAATTAATTATGTGGAGAGAATTTTAGGGGGGTATGGAATATGAACGCAATTTAACACATTATTTTAGATGATGAATTACACGTGGAATTATAAGTTTTTGTCTTAATTACAACAAATGTTAACTTAAATCCATTAAAATGGTTTGGTTACCATTACGAACTAGGCATAGTGAAAAATTTGTAGCTTTCAGTTAAGGGTAGTACTAGCCTACAATAAAATAGTAAATAAACTGAAAATAACAATTTAAATCATGCATGAATAAACATAGAAATCATGCACATTATATGTTTAAATATCACTAACCTCATTTAAAAGAAATTCCATCCGTCTGTTCTTTAGATGGGCAAACTTAAGAGAATTTTAATTTTATAATAAACATAACATTAACATAATCGAATTTATGAACTCGCCCCATATCCTATTTAGGAACTTGGCCTATCTTTTTTTGTTCAAAAACTATTATTTAAATTGTATGGATGTTTGAAAATAGATTTGAGATAATGGGTTCACACATTTTGGTAATAGGTTGTGGCCTATCATTAAAACTATAATTAAATCACGAATGGTACGAATATTAATTGTGAAAAGAATATTAACAGCTTTTGTTTGGCGTCTAATCAACACTACACTCTCTGTCTAGGCCCACTCAAATTGCTACAAGTTATGAAGAATAATGTAAAAAGAACTATTGCAATAGATTTAACTATGCACCGTACTATACTACTTTACTCACTCCGCATTCTCCGCATTACTAGTTTAATCCAGACACTAAAATATATTAACACAATTTAAAACAAATAAACGCCAAACACAGCTAGCAAAAATAAGAGAACAACACATAACCACAAAATGGCTTGTATTATTCACTAAACAAAACATGAAATATGACAGAACAAAAAGGCATTCTGGTGGCAAAAACCTAGCGCCCCGGTGGCGGGTTGCAGAACGTTTATGCACCTGATGGCTTTATGTGAGTTGTCATAGCAACACATAAGTTACAAACCGCCCACCCGTTTCAATACTAATAACTGCATAAGACTCTGGTTGCAGTTGCAGAAGCAGTGCGTTCCCAGACGCTGCGCGCGAAGGTTGGGCTGATGTTCTTCGGCTTTTCAACCGTTTGGGGACATTCTTGGCCGTATAATTTTGGATTGAAATGTGGTTGATATTGATAATGCACTGATATTTAAAGAAATATTAATGTGATTAAGTTTTTGTTTTATTCCTTGGGGGTTGTGCAACCACACAAAGAGCCGCCACTGATTGAACGTAATAAAATGAAACAAGTATCTTGTTAACGTTGTCAAATTGTTCATTAGGTGATTCTTAAAAGATTTAATTTATATGGTAGCGCATACATTTCCTGGTGGAAAAATAAATGTAATATGCACATTAAAATAAATAAATGTAATATATAATATAATTATTGTACTATTATATTATATATTATAATAATTTATTATAATAATATATTGTAATAATATTATAATAATATAATACAATACATATTATATTATTACTCATAAATATAATTCCGACTATAGTATTGTGTACACATGTAATAAATATTTATTAATATTCTATAAATATAATATATTGTACTATATATAAGTATTACGGTTATAACAGGATACATCACTTCTGTTTGGGTGCAGTGAAACTTTACTCACCATACAATTAAGGTAAATTATTAATTTTTCTTTCCTATTACCAATTTACGTTGTTTTGTGCAACAGAATTGCAACCCCTAAACAAATCTGAATTACAAACTTACAGTCTCTTGTCACAGTACGTTTTCAGTTTGTAAACATATATAATAAGTTGGAAACACTTCGTAGTTAATTGAAACCATAAAACCCTGAAGTGCTAACTTAGTATCTAGTTATAATATATACACATGTTATATAAGTTGGTAACACTTCTTAGTTAAAAAAACACTATTCAGCTGATGCTATGTTTCTAGTTTATAAACATGTATATGTTGGTAGTACTTCTTACTTTCAGAAAAATCTGACAACGCTGTTGCTTATCACCTCAGCAAAAGTTGCCTATATTAATTTCTCTATTCAAGTTTTGTTTTTGTTGTTTGTTCTTGGAACTTGTTTCATATTTTTAATATTTGATTTCTCGCCATCAGTGAAGTGTAGAGTTTCTTCATGTTTCTTTTCTATGTCGCTTTGATATGCATATGAAATTTCGAATGACACACCTAAACATGTTCTGGGGCCATAATTGGTGCTCATTTACTACTCCCAACCTTAGGTCTTACTATAAGGGTCACTGCAATAGCTCATTTTTTCTATGGAAATTCTGTAATAAGGAATTGTGTCTGCGGTGTGAATACGTGTGTTTTAGTGCAAGTATGAAGGTGTATTGTATAGTATAACTATTTCCAAACAGTCTATGTGTGATAGTGATAATGCCTATTTTGGTTCATTTGTTTATGATTGTATTTACTTCCAAGAATATTAATAAAATTAGTGTATATATTTCACATAAAAACGTGTTAGTTAATTAGTTTTGATAAAAGATATTGAATACTTCGTAAAATACATGGTAAAGTTTTAAGGATAATTTTTTAAATAGGTGATTTTTGAAAATCATTACTAATTCATTATACATTTTACGTGTGTTTATTTGGTTCTGGAAGAAAATCTCACTATCGAAAACTCTTTATGAAAACTAGCTTTTAATAAAATTATTTCTTGTATCCACTGGAGTTTTAATTAAAACTTCTGTGTTTTGAACGGGTTGAGCAAATGCACTGTGTATACATTCACGTTTACAATGAGGTTTTCCATTAGTGTTTTTGTGCTGAACTAAAACATCATTCAAATATAAAAAGTTGATTTTGCGTTTACTTTGGCTGAAACTTTACTTCCCCAACATTGGTTGATGTTAAATTTTCAAAAAATCTTTACGTAGGACACACAAATGTTGTAAAGCAGTAAACCATATTTGTAAACAAAGATGAAATATAATTTCTTGATTAGGTTAACAGAAATATTGTATAAAACATGGAAATTGTACTTAAAATTTCTCTCTACTATTACTGTTCTACATTCGTGGATAGATACATCCTATGTCGAGATTAGACCGAGAGAAGCTGTTTAATCCCCTTTTACTGTAGTTGCCACGTTGCATGCACTTAAGTAATTGAAAACAGTCTAAGCTCCTGCAATAATTGTTATGCTTAAAATCAGAAATGATTATCGATGATTAAAAGGGGTGGTCAGTGCGACTGGTAGAAGAACTTTTAGCTAAACTCTTGTACGCTTTTAAATAGTTTCTCTAACTCTCTACACTTTAACGGTTCCCTAAAAAATGGATTATGTTCTTTGTGGGGTAATGATTTATATAGAATGTGTATGCAGCATTACCCAAATACCAAAGAAAATATTTATCGGATAATATATTATTGATTAGTTCCAGCGCGCACCTCAAGCTTTACAGTGGAGGAGATACAGAAAGAGAAGATACATTCACCGTAGCTCGCGCCTCCAAAGATCGAATCCATACTTGATACAATGGGTCAACGAAGTGTTGACAATTTAAAAGATTACATTAAAAATGGTTTTCTGGAATACTGTATTTCCAAAACATACCATTTAACGTGATGGAAATGCTCTTTACATAAACGCCTTTCTACATGCTCCAGATGTAGTTAAACATATTAATTTTTTTACAGGCTCACACCTAGTCACGGAAGCTTTAAAATAGAAAAGTTATGTGGTTCATTTAATTGAATTTACTAGCTGGAAGCCGATCTACGATCTGGTTATGATCCCATCAGCTAAACTCTAGCTTTGTTTTATATCCCCGATAAAGTAAATTATAAAATTATCTTTAAAGATTATTTTATTAAAATATTTTAATAAATATGTTTAATTGTTTAAATTTTTAATCAATTGACTATTAAAAATTTTTTTTTGTTTTTATATTTTATTTTGAAGTCTATATATCAGGTATGTAAGTGATAAACATACTCAATGTACAGTATTAAACATCATGGAAACTGCAAAGTATGTTAGGTTTGTGTTTAAATATTGTAAATGTATTTAAACATTGTTGTTTGTTTATAGTTTAACGTTTAACGTACCCTAAATGAGTGTAAATACCATATAGGATTTTTTTAGGTTAGGCCTATAACATTTCACAACTTAATTAATAAAGGCTAAGTTTTAGAAGCTGTTGTTGTTTAACGTCTGTGTTATATGATATTTATTAGTTGCTATGGTAACTACTGATACACATTAGGCCTACCACACAACTTTAAAGGAAACATCAGATTATGGTACTGGCATTGAAAACATTTATGCATCAGCTGTGCTGTGTATTTTAAATGGACAAATTATGCATCAGTTGTGCTGTGTATTTTAAATGGACAAATTTTACTTTTTAATTTGAGAAAAAGATGTAGAAAACGAGTTTTCCGGTAATTTTCAATAAGTCCAACTGACTTTTTGGGTAACACATAACTTATTTACCAAATTACAAGGGAATCCTTAGAGCCGTTTTCGAAATTAAATTCTGCAAAAATATACAATTATTGCTCATTTAAGAACATAAGATAAACTCTCAAACAATACAAAACTTGATAAGGAAAGCTAATTTGTTTTTTAGCTTGATTTTTACGTATATGGAGTACTAGCTATCCGATCCGGCTTTGCACGGATAGACACATCAAAGTTAAATGTATATTAACAAAAAAAATATATCAATAAATATATTACACTATGTATTTCTTAAGGGGATTTTTAGTAACTTTGACCCCCAAACCCCCCTAAATATTACATTTCTTTTTAAAGCCTTTCTTAGCGAGCACCTAGGGCCCTAGAGGAAGCTACATAACAAATTTCATTCCAATCCGTTTGGTGGAACTTTTAGTAACTTTGACTCCTCCCCCCCCCCAAAGTCCCCCTAAAATTTCAAATTTGTTTGAATACCTTTCTTATCGAGCACTTAGGGCACTAGATGAAGCTACATACCAAATTTCATTCCAATCCGTTGAGTAGTTTTTGAAAAATCGTGACGAGTCAGTGAGTGGTATTTGGCTTCTATATATATAGATTTCTAAAATTGTTACAATTTTGTATGTTTTCCATGTAAAGGATAATAATATTACTATTATTAAAACATTAATATTACGTTATAAGATTATTTGTATTTCAAGTATTATGATTAATTGTCGCATAAGCAATATGTAAATGTTTGATATTTAATTGTGTTAGCACTAATATTACTTTATAACATTATATGTATATCAAGTATTATGCTAACTTTAATTACCTTATGGCGATTCTGTCGAACAATCCTTGATTGCTTTTTATGTATAGGGAATATTTCTGATTTTTAAAAATAATTTTTAAAGTTCTGTAAGTTTTCCATGTAAAGGATGATAATATTACTATTATTAAAACAATAATATTACTTTATAAGATTATTTGTATTTGAAATATTATAATTAGGCCTAATTGTTGCATAAGCAATAAGTAAATGTTTAATATTTATTTGTGTTAGCATTAATATTATTTTATAACATTATATGAATAAAGTAATATTAATCAAGGATTGTTCGACAGAATCGTCATAAGGTAATTACAGTTAGTAAATATTGAACAATCCAGTAAGGCTACAAGCATTAAAAAATGCAAGTATTATGATTGATTATTGCGTAAGCAATAAGTAAATGTTTAATATTTAATTATGTTATCACTAATATTACTTTATAACATTATAAGAATATCAATTATTATGATTAAATGTTGCATAAGCAATAATTAAATGATTAATATTTTATTTTTTACACATACACACACAAAACTATAATCTACTCCATTATTGTATTTCTAGCCATATCCTATTGCTATTAATATACAGTAATATTATAGTCTACTATTTTATAATAAATACGGCTGCATATTAAAATGTAATGCTTTTATACAATTGAAGTATTTTGTAACGATAATTAATGAATTAAATAATTAAATATTTTTAAAATGAATTATTATAAGTTTTTATATTAAACGTTGAGAATGTTATAATGATGGACTGTTATAAATATAATACAACAGCAGAGGTAGTAAGTTATGCCTTAAAATTTGTTCACAATCAATCGCTGATGGTAATTACTAAGAGCAGTAGATTTTAGAAAAAGTTTACTTTTAAAGTGTTTCAAAATTAATGTTTAAGGTTGTAGCATGAACATTGTAAATATGAATGACTGTAAACCGTATTTAGTAAGTAATCCTTATTCCAGTGATGTATCCAGCAACGTCTGTTTACGATACTTAAAGTTTCATCATGTCTGGAAATATCGCACTTTATGTTTTTAATGTAGCTATTTATTCTTGTTACAAAGTTATATTGCGTCATAAAACTACGCTGAGATATATTTTCAAACATAACTTAAGTGTAGCTCGTAGTTCTGTTTCATATGTGTACGAACAGAAGAAATTATTGGTGGGTGGTTTTATAACATTTGATATTAAAAAAAACAAAATCTATTGAATTAACTTAATGCGTTAGGTGGGTCCCTTGTTATTAATTTAAAACTAATAATTTCCCTAACGAAGAAGAAGAAAAAGAAAAAGTTTGTATTAAAAAGTATGCCATTAACTGATTAAACTAGCATTGGTAAACAAGATTTACTGAGTGATCTTTCAAATATTTTTTAATAACTGTTATTATAAGAAGTGAATAACTGACAAACTCTGAATAAAAATCAATATGGATTCATGTTTGAATAACAGATATAATTTATAATAATTTAATATAAAAAATATTTCCTTTTAAATACTAGTTAAAAATGTAATGTAATTATTTTCCTATAACTATTCACAACAATACAAATAGAGACAATAAACAATATTAT
This sequence comes from Philaenus spumarius, assembly GCA_018207615.1. Classification (NCBI taxonomy): domain Eukaryota; kingdom Metazoa; phylum Arthropoda; class Insecta; order Hemiptera; family Aphrophoridae; genus Philaenus; species Philaenus spumarius. Next base: position 112,139 of record JAGFPH010004314.1, on the reverse strand, counting down.
CAACTGATTTTGAATATTTAAGTTATACTGAATTTTTAAATAGATTTTAAACTAATTACTGATTAAATTTTATTCACACATTTATTTGTTATGTCTTGCATTTTCTGACTATTAGCACAACTTTAAAACAAGATCCAGATTTTGAAAAGAGTTAGCGATATGGTAGGCCTACATGTGTAATCTTTTAGATACAATATTTTTTATTTTATCGAAAATCTACATTGTTGTCTATCCTTGGAAGGCAAATTATGTTTTTACATATGTTTACATAGAAAACATTAAATTGTTAACAAACGGGATTTAAACATTAAACATGGACCATGTATTTATAGTTGGACTAATATATAGAAATACAAATAGTCTGAAAACAAACGCTAATATCGTAGGATATTGATGATATGAGTCAATTATTTAGGTAGATTTAAAAACATTAGATTGACAAACCGTGTTAGAAAATAAGTAGCAAATCAAAGCAGAATCCCAATATCTCATTGCAGAACAACAGATAGTAAAGGCTTTAAGCCAAATATTTCATAACAAATAAACAATAATTCATTATTATACCCTAAATAAAACGATATCACAAAAAAAAAAAACATTTTTTTTAAATTATGTAAATTATAATAGCTACAAAAATGTTGAAAATTATAATGTGACTATTTAATAAGAACATTCCATCAAGCATAACAGGAACACCATGGGAAAATCTATGGGAATAACAAACCACATCTTTTATTTTATTTGGGTTTGAATTAATGTTTCGTTTAAGTATATACATTTGTACAGTCAAAACTTTTTGTGTGTTATAATTATTTTGAAAGTATACAAATAGTAATTATTTTTAAATACAATACTTATTACTAACAAAGTTTATATTTTAAGTGAAACTATATGGAAACTAAATCTTTCAAATAATTACAAGTACAAAAAATATATTTTTAAATGTGTGGTTGGGCACAATGTGATTTCCCAATAGTTTAAATGTGTGGTTGGCTGTAATTTAATTTACCCAGTCATTTAAATGTGTGGTTGGCTGTCATTTAAATTCCCCAATAATTTAAATGTGTGTTTAGCTAAAATTTAATTTCCAAAATAATTTAAATGCGTGTTTGGCTACAATTTATTTTCCAAAATAATTTAAATGTGTGGTTGACTACCATTTAATTTCCCCAATATTTTAAATATGTAGTTGGCTACAATTTAATTTCTCCAATAATTTAAATGTGTGAGTGACTCATTTAATTTCCCCAATAATTTAAATGTGTGGTTGGCTGTAATTTAGTTCTCCAATAATGTAAATTTGTGGTTTTCTACAATTTAATTTCCCCATTAATTTAAATGCGGTTTGTGTAGTTTGCTACAATTTAATTTCATTAATAATTAAAACAGTTACAACACAAGGCAGCTTTTCTTAGACCAGAGGTATACATATAAATAGAGGAGTGACGTAGTGGTTGACCGCGTTCTCTCATTTTTATATGAATACTAGCTGACCCGTACGGCGTTGCCCGTGATGGTTGGTATTTTCAGTCTTTTTAACGTAATTGTATTCTTTTTAAGTGTTCAGTCAGTGAGTGGTATTTGGCTTTTATATATATATAGATCTTAAATAATAAAAGCACTATTGTCATAATAATAAAAGATCTGAAATTACGATTTAAGTAACTTTGATCCCCCCAAACCCCTCCTAAAACTTCGAATTTTTTTAAACCCTTTCTAAGCGAGCGCCTATGGCCCTAGAGGAAGCTACATACCAAATTTCATACCAATCCGTTAAGTAGTTTTGAAGAAATCGTTTTTTAATAATTTTGATCCCCCCAAAACCCCGCTAAAATTTCGAATTTTTTCAAACCCTTTC
>JAGFPH010004314.1:88712-106387 GCA_018207615.1 Philaenus spumarius | reverse complement strand
ATTACTAAAATATTATTACTGACTTTTTTTTTTAAATAACTGCAACCCTTAGTGCAAGGGGTGAAGAAAATAGGAGTTGAAAGTAAAGCTATTCATTAACACGGTCGAGCTCGTTCTACATTGTTGTACATATTGGACAATGAACTTTAAAACTTTATATCCCTCTAACTTTTAAACGGTTAGTCATATAAAAAAAAAAAAAAAACACCAAGATCAAAAAAGTTTTAAAATAACTTGTAAAATACAAAATCATCATAAAATACAGGGTGTTGAAAGTAGACTGCCGTATTGGAAAATGGCGGCCACTTACAAATATTTGAACAACATATTGTTTTATTTTTCAAAAAAAGGAAAGGTTTCCCATCCTATGGTTGCTGTCAGATTTATAGTACTGGAGACAACTTCAGTACTCTCGCATTTGCGGTTGGCCTCGTGGGGGTAGTGTCACTGCTGTTAGTTAGGTATCGCCCTAAATGACTATCTAGAGCGGGTGTTGGTGAAGAGCCGTCAAGGACTAGGTACGCCAACACTCAGAACGCTTGTATTCGTCTCTTATATACGTGTCAGATTTATAGTTTACAAGATACCAATGGTGGCCCATTTAAAAAATATACCTATATAATTTTCTACAATTTTCATATTAGAATTTTTCTAAGATGCGATCTAAGGGGTAAAAAATGCAATAACAGTTTTGATTGTTTATGATTATAATTTTGCTTAAAAATTTGCCATTATTTATATTACACAAGTACAAAGTCACGGGTACGGCTTGTTTTTCATAAATTGTTATTAATTTTGTATCAGCTTCGTCTTTTCTCTAATACTACGGGTTAAAAAAGTGCTGATGTAATTTCGGAAATAGTGAGGAATGAGATATTGAACATAATATATATTTTTTAAACGTAATATTTATATCCTTAAATAAGAGGCTTTCAAAATAAAATATAAAAATGTTTATTTTGAAAAACCAAACTTTGAAACCCAAAATTTATAGCTACGTTTTGTTTGTTATAATTGAGGAACTGTCACACACTAACAATAATTACTTAGAAGTTTATTTTAATTTGAGGAACAGATTTGTCTATAAATTTAACAATATTAAAACAATTTTTTTTTAAATTAAAAGTTGGTTTTTAAACCGTGTACTTTTGCTCTAAAAAGAGATAGGTATGGAAACTTCTTGGTATTATTTTTATGTATATTGTTAAAGAAAGAAATACACTCTTGGTGAAAATTTCTAAATTAAAAATACTTTGTCAGTAAGTGACCATGACTGTCTTCATAATACATATTTCCAGAAAAAAACTGTAAATAATATAAAATAGATAAAGATTAACTTTCGGACTCCTAAAGCACATAGAATACTGAACTTTATGAATTACTAATATAATATGTTATATTTTAGATACGTTTTATTTGGCCAACGCAGGTCACCAAATGTGAGTTGAGGCGTTGTTGTAGTTATAAGGCACAAACCACAGCCACCTAGATCGAATTGTAACAGAACAAGCGTCGCCGCAGGATAAAAGAAAATTACCCTTATTTCTGTTGTGTACCAACCACCTGTTTTTAATGAATAACTCAAGCTAATTTAAACACAAATACAGCAAACTAAATTCAATAATCAGTATATAACATGGATTCACTATCACGTTTTTCACTCAAAATTATTGTAATCTTCTTAAAGTCAGTAAATTAATAAAGTAAATTTTTAGATTCATTCAGTGGTCATTGTTTTTATTGTAGATGATCTTTGATAAAGATTCTATACTTTTGACAATTTGATCAGTATCTCTCATTTTATAGAGCCTCTTTATAACGCGGGTCGCCGGATGTGTGTTGAGGCATTGTGTGGTTAATTTTTCGCATTTTTCTGTAAATATTGTGATTCAATTTAAGTGAAATTTCATCTAAATATTTGGAAACTGGATGGACAGTGTGAGCGATTACTGCAAATATAATTTCCATTTTTTTAAACAATGAAGGTAGGAAAACTTTATACTAAAAATGTATTGATATGTTTACTTATTTAATATGAAAAAATATATTCGAAAAATCTACCAACAGACGGAAAGCCTTAAGTCCTTACATGTTCGGGTAAGTTTAGAACAGTTTCATGCTAGGCTATGTTGTTCCCATGTAAAACCACCTATGCTAAACTTGTAGTTAGATAAAATTGTAAAATGTAAATTTCAGCCTTAACTTGGAATTACTTTAATAGGGGAAGCGCTTTCATAGTCTGATTTAAGCGCCTGGGATCTCAAGATAGCTTAACTTTACCATTTGGTTTCCTAACCGTAACCATTAAAATAATATATTAACACTGCAGCCCAACATGTGGTCTATCTCATATGTACTTGCTTCCTATAATCAATTGATACTGGGTAATTACAACTAACATATGCTGATAATTTATTAACTTTTAACTAATGCATGATTTTATTAATATGGCCTAATTTTTCACTAAAGTTATCGCAAAGTTGATTTATTTGCTTCTGATTTAGTATTGTGTTGGCTAAACCTATTTCTGGATTTATGACACTGGTGCTTATTTCCTTCAGTTTTAATTTTGGTTTGCCTCAAAAATTTTACAATCCTGAAAATCAGTTTACTCGCCAATTTTCCATTAGCTTTCATGACATCTTTACTCATCAACGAGCCGGCCCTTTTCTGATACCCATTTTTAAATATTAAGAACAGGTGTTGCTTCTAATCGAAATTTTCTCAACAAGGTCAACAAGGGCAACTTTGGCTTACTAAAAACTAAATACCAGTACACAGTTAAGAGGATTTTTTTCGGCCAAACTTTAACAACGATGTTTTTCAGATGTGTTGCTCTAGTAACATATGTACAATCGTAAATCAGCATAACAATACCAAGCTGGAGAATTTAGAGTCAATAGTGCCAACCCGCCCGATGGAAATTATTCGTATTGATTTCGTTGGAAAATTTACGAGAATAAGACAAAACCAAACTACTGGTAGAAGTGGACCAGTTCTCCAAATTTTGAATTTTCCCTGTTAAATAAGCTACAATATATAACACCATAAGCCAAAACGTTTTCCAAAACTACGGCATCCCAAAAATCCTCATCCCCGACAACGCTGCGTGTTTTACTCACACAGGTTCCGCAATTATTGGTTTTCTCATGAAATAAAAATTGCCCTATTTCACCCTCAGCTAAACAGTGCGGAACGTTTTAACAGAAACCTCAAGGCAGTACCTACTCATTTCCTACTATTCAACAGTTAAACCTCTTAGGACGATTAACTTCAGTATTTACAGCTAGCTTTAAAGTTCTCTAAAAACTTGTTATTTTAACAAGTCTAGCCTGCAGAAAGTACGTATTACAATCGAAAAAAATTGATTATCAAAAGTAAATACGAGTATATAAACAACTCACACAGAATAATAATATCTAGTTTAAAATGAGCACACAGTACAGATGTGATGAATCTTTGATCTATGAACACCAAGAGAATATACTATGGGATGGTGAAGAGTAATTTTTGTAGGCCCTCTTGTTTTTTCAACAATGAAGAAATGCCAAAATCTACAGTTTGTACAGCAATAATCAAAGCATTGATCTTAATCACCTAAATTGCAAGTACCTCTTTAAATCAGTTGAAATGTTCATCAGGCCTAGTCCAGGTAAATGATAAACTGGCAAATTGTAATAAAGCCCACTTATTTCAGTTCAATGTAAATAATAAATAATCAAATGTTTTCGTTCTAATGTGATCATTATGGCCTAAATTATGTTTTTTATCTCATGGTAGATATCCATATTGTTTGGTTATAGGCTACGATCAGAAAACAAATCGAGTACGTTCTTTAACATTCGAACTACTCTTTACGTTCTCCTGTTTAATGAAACACCTTACACCACACAATATGCTTTTACCACACACAATGTTCGTTTGTCTTTTTGTTCTAAAGTGAAAATTTTGGTCTCTCTATAAACAATAATCTAATATGGACAGTCAATGGCAATGACATCATAATCTAAAGAATTTGAAAGATTTCTTACCGTTCAAATTTATTGACAGGCTTGGTGAAACCATACATTTTTCCATATTTTAACTACTGTGCTACTGACATCAAAATATTAGCTAACAAACTTCAGCATGCTCAGAATTATTGTTTAGGCCTACACTTCATTTTTGATTGAAACCGTGACGATTATGTTACAAAATATTATAAACAAATTTCTATTCTAAAACTTCTTTTTTCAAAATTGTCAATTTGTTATTACGCGCTATTCTGCTCATTATATTGCCTCGCTATCTGTTTGTTTGTAGGTCAAATGTAAATGATACCGACATACGACAAGGAGCTTCATTTCATAAATCATTCACTATAACAGGATGTAGTCTTGGGAATTCATTGCTGAAGAGTTTGAAATGCATCAATGATCTTATTAAGTTTAAGAAGGCTTTTGGTTGTAGCTTTTGCGATAGTTTTGTGTGGTTTCGGTCGCTAAGTCGATTTTTGTTGTTTTGGAGGATGTTCTTGAATGTGAGTGTTTGAGAGTGTAAGTGTGATTATATTTCATTTTCTGTATAGTATAATTAACTTTTAATGTTATTTTACTTTGAAGATAAATATGTAAACATATAGTTTTCCCAGGTTTTGCATTTTATGTCTTAGAAGTGGTTTTTAATTTATATTTGTATTATTTGTTAGTTTGTATTATTAATTTGGATGTATTTATTTATTTTGCAATTGTGTTACTCGAGGTAAAGTAGAAAAATCTACCCAATGGTTCTAGCTTCGCCTAAAAAATAATACTTTTTATTATTATGATTATTAATATGTAATATGTTTCATGAAAGTAGTATTATATCTCTGGTATATTATTAATAATATTCTACTTTTTTTTATAACGAATGTACTCGGTAGAGATAGCTAATAACTGAGTAGGTTTATGTAAACCTCATTATGTACTACAGTCTTACGAAATTATTAATCAAGCCCACTACTTGGACATTTAGTTTACAGTAATTAATCTTACCCTGTATGACAAACGACATTACTGTTTCCAACCAACATTAATTAATTAGAAACCAAGACACATTTAGCACACGTCCGAGACATTGATCAGGGTTTGAATCTTTAAACAGGCGGCTTACCTCAGATTATACCATTTGTGTAGCAGCATACGTATTTCAGTAGTGTTGCCATGGTTACAATCCACAATAAAGGATTACACTCTTCCTCTTGACATCTCAGTGTGGTTTACTCGTGTTTGTATTTCCTTCCTTATTTCAATAATTACTTCTTCAACCTACAACAAGTAGCTTCTTACACCTACATAAATAGGGGAACTATACTCTTCTCGGTAAATATGAAAAGTAATGTATATGCATTAACTTGAAAAGAAATATGGTGTTATAACTCGTGTGAATGTGTTATAAAATGGGTTTCATCCATTTGATTTGTAAAATAAAAAATTCCAATGACCTTCCAAATAAAAAGAACCGCTTAAGAATAAATAACTCTTCCTCTAAATCCTACTAAATACGCTTAGAGATTAAAAATGTTTGACTTAATCCTTTGTAAAGTAGAGAAAATTGGACTAAATTTCAAGTTTTTTTTCTAATTTTAGAAATATTGCTCCAAGACATTAAGAAAAATAAATGGTAAATTTCTCAAATAGTGATGCAATGTACCATTTACTTTAGGTTTCAAAATACTACCCGCCAATAACACTGCCCGATATTATCAACTACACCAAAATTTGATTATCAAATCTGACCCTGACATATCGGGTGATTATAAATATTTAAACTATAGTGTATTGTAGGCGAAATTGTGCGTAAAGAGTTTTTTTTGTCGTACACGGGCAGTGATTCTTAACTACATTAATTGCATAGGTAAGCAGAAGTAGCAAGGAAGGAGAATAAACTGTTTAAATACGCACATAGTTGTTTATCTTCAAAATTCCATCAAAAACAACATACACATAATACAATAGTTACATCCTAAAGTCAGTTACAGATTTGAAAAGAAAATTTCCCCAGAAAGATTGTAAAAAAGATACTTCCATAACCCATACACTATTCTGAAAAGCAGAAAGCAAGGATGGGAAAACTGTTTAAAAGAAAAAATGATTATTTTGGCTTCATTGCGTTTATAAAGCATTAACATATTTTGGCGATTCTTTTACTCTCTGATTCTCTTGGGTTTGAAACAAACTCCCCACCCCGACAACTTTCTATATACAACTTTCTATATTTAAGAAGTGTATGGATACCAACTTTTTTTACTAATTAAACAATTTTAACAAACAATTTTACTAAAATAATTAAGAATCGAGACAGAATGCTATGAGGACTATAAATATCTATGAGGACAACGCTAGTTATTAAATTTTAAAAATTAGTGGTTATTTTTTATGAATTGTATAAGTAGAATATAATGATTAAGAATAAGCCACGTAAAAAGAATTTAAATATTAATTTTTAAAAGTTATTAAAGGAAAAGAATGTCTACCTTCCTTTTCAAGGATTCAAATAATGATTCTTTAATGACAACTGTAAAATAATTTGAGTAAAACCTCATTTACATATCTTTGTTACATACTATAGAAGAAAAAAATGATTGGTTCCTACAACGCAGGAAAACTCATTGCAATTTATATTAACTTAATCAAATTCAGGCTTATATCATAAAACCGTAAACCTAACCTGACAGATGGACTTGATATTAATGTCACAATATAAAATATTCACTCAAATTATAAAATTTCTTTTTCTAAAATAAAATGTCCGATAAAAATAATTGTTTAGTTTGGCAATTTTGAAACGTGAGAAGGAATTTTGTCAAAAGGTTTCCAAGAAATAATGACAGTTCATTGATTTATCTAACAAACTTGATATTTAATTTATCTAAAAGACTAGGTTGTACCATTTACTATATAAGTATTAGGCTACGCTTATATAGTCAATGGTTGTACTAACTAAATCTGGAACTTTAATAACTATGTCTTCACTCGGTCGAGATACCGAAATTTTAAAGTATCCCTGAAATAGTACATTACTCACAATCCATTGATTCATAATTTTGTTAATAAAATTGTATGCATGTTTTTAAAAATTGTATGCTGTGTAAATAATAATTTCATCAATTAAAAATAATCATAAACAATTGTGTAGATTATTTTTGGTAAAATATTTGGCTGTAATACATTAAGTCGAATTATTGTTTTCATTTTGCATTAGTATTACTAATTAAATTGTGTTTTATAAGTTAAACATATTTGTTTTTTTAAGTAAAATAAACATATTAAATATATATTTTGTAAAACGTTTCAAGTGTTTATTGTTATTTTAATTTGATTAAATCGTTGTTGTCAAATTAATTACATGGTGTCCCTGTAACTGGGTATTGGAACTGTTGGTGTTGCTTTCGCATCAATTAATTTGTTTTGTTTTATTTTGTAACTGTCGATATTGTTACAATACACATAGGCTGTTATATCGTACATGCTAATCTGCTAGGGATTATTTTTAAATAGTATTTTTTTTGTTAATGTTTTTTAAATTGTTGGTTATTCCAGTTAATTTATTGGTGTTTTTATTTAGTATTAGAGAAAATCTGATTATAAAACTTTTTCGCAATAAAAAGTTACATTCTATAAAAGCATTTCGTATATCCTCTGGAGGGTTAATTTGAGTAAAACTTATGTCTTTTTAATGCGTTGAACAAATACACAAATTATACATTCACATTTACAGTAAATCTAGGTTCCCTTAGTGTTTTTGTGCTAAACTAAAACCTCCTTCAAATATAAAAGGTTCATTTCGTGTTTACTTTGGCTGAAAATTTACTTACACAACGTACGAAGTTAAAACATTAGTTGTTATATTTAAAAAATAAAAATGTTCATTTACTGCACATAAATGTTGTATATACAGTTTTAAATCGACGCAAGCATATCAAAGATGAAACATAATGTCTTGATAAGATTCGCAGAAATAATACAATATATAAAACATGGGAATTGTATTTAATATTTCTCTCTGCAAACTGTTCTGTTTATCCGTGGATAGATACTGTAAATCCTATGTCGAGATTAGACCGAGAGAAGCTGTTTAATCCCCTTTTCCTGTAGTTGCACAGAGAAACCACGTTGCATGCACTTAAGTAATTGGAACAGTCTAAGCTCCTGCAACAATCGTTATGCTTAAAACCAGAATCGATCATCAATAATGGCATTCAGATTACGAGTAGACTAGTCTTGAAACTCTTCCTTTCTTTTATTTCGCAGATTCTAAATGAACTGTTTAACAATATTAGATTTATAGATTAAAAATAATGTTCATTCACTATACCGTAGGTCTATATGCAAGTTCGACAGATATCGTAATGATTTCAGATTTAACAAAGTTTAACTGTATAGGCCGGCGATTGTCGAAGCACCAAATAACTTACTCCAACATTACTATTCTAATTTCCAAATACATTCCCCGCTCGTTATTAATATTTTTTAGCCGATTTTTTGAAGAAAATAAGAATATGCTACAAAATTGCAGATTTTTTGGTGAAAGGGTCCTAGTAGGATTCTTTAGATACACTTTTTTTTGTTTTTCGTTCCGATTCAAAATGGCGGAGTTATACAGATTAATCGTTTTTGGGTAGGGATTTAAGGATATATAAGTACTAGCTGACCCGTGCGAATATTTCGCAAGTTCGGAGTAGGCCTACATTTACCTGATTTAACACGTTGATTTAATTCAGTTAATTAAGTTTATTTATTTACATTGGTTTATAAATAACAGTTTCCCTATACAATCTTACAGTGTAAACAATCTAACTAACAGATGTCATGCTAGTTAAACAGATGGTTAGTAGATGGCGCCTTTCATTAGGAACATACAGAGTATAATATAAAAGTTTTTTAAATCAATTTTTGTTATTAAAACATGAATTTTAAGCTGTTTGTCTATTTTTTCCGTGTAGTGGTTAAGGAAAGGTTTAAAATGATGCCTCATTCATGTAATTTGATGATGTATTAAGGAAGTTATGGCGTACCGACAAAAAAATAGTCTTGAGAAATAATATATGCGATATGCAGTTTTCTTACCTTGATAAAATGGTAGTAAATATGATTCAAAATAGCTGAATGTTTAGTGGAAGGGTCCTTGTAGGATTTCCCAGACACTGATATTTTTATTTTTCGATTTGACACAAAATGGCGGCTTGTTTGATTCAAACCAAAATGGCAAAGTTAGAGCGAGGAAATTGCATTATTTCTCCCACTCATAAGCCCGAGTGCAGTTTTTGAGCTATATCGTTCGAAAGGTAATTAAATTTACAACAATCCTACAAAGGTATTTCAGGTACAGTTCCCGGAACAAGGAACAAATTTGATAGAAAGCTATCGATAAATGATTTTTCCACTATCCATGTCAGGTTTTTGCACAATTTCTCCCACTCATAATCCCGTGTGCAATTTTTGAGCTATATCGTTCGAAAGGTAATTCAATTTACTACAATCCTGTGCAAAGGTTATTCAGGTACAGTCCCCGGAACAAGGAACAAAATTGATATGAATCTTCCGATAAATTATTTTTTTCATTATAAATATAAGGTTTTTGCTCAATTTCGCACACTTATAAGCCCGAGAGCAATTTTTCAGCAATATCATTCGAAAGGTAATTCAATTTACTACAATCTTATGCAAAGGTAATTCAGGTACAGTCCCCGGAACAAGGAACAAAATTGATAAAAATCTCCCAATGAAAATAATTTTTGTATTATCCATGTCAGATTTTTGCGCAATTTCTCCCACTCTTAAACCCGAGTGCAATTTCTGAGCAATATCATTGGAAACGTATTTAAATTTACTACAATTCTGTGCAAAGGTAATTGAACAACAGTCCCCGGAACAAGGATCAAAATAATATGAAGCTCTTGATAAATGATTTTTTTCATTATAAATGTAAGGTTTTTGAGCAATATCGCAAACTCATGAGACTGCGTGTAATTTTGTATCTATACCATTCGAATGGTAATTAAATTTACTACAATCCTGTGTACAAAGGTAATTTAGGTTCAGTTCCCGGAACAAGGATCAAAATTGATAGGAAGCTCCTGATAAATGATTTTTTCATTATCCATGTAAGGTTTTTGTGAAATTTCTCCCACTCATTAGCCCGTGTGCAATTTTTGAGCTATATTATTCAAAAGGTCATTAAATTTACTACAATCATGTGTAACGGTATTTCAGGAACAGTCCCTAGATCTAGGAACAAAATTGATAGGAATCTCCCGATAAATTATTTGTCATTATCCATGTTAGGTTTTTGCGAAATTTCCCCCACTCGTAAGCCCGTGTGCAATTTTTTAGCTATATCATTCGAAAGGTAATTAAATTTACTACAATTTTGTGCAAAGGTATTTCAGGTACAGTCCCCGGATCAAGGAACAATGTTGATAGGAAACTCCCGACAAATAATTTTTTCATTATCCATGTCAGGTTTTTGTGCAATTTCTCCCACTCAGAAGCCCATGTGCAATTTTTAAGCTATATCGTTTAAAAGGTAATTCAATTTACTATAATCCTGTGCAATTGTATTTCAGGTACAGTCCCCGGAACAAGGAACAAAATTGGTAAGAAGCTCCTGATAAATGTTTTTTCCTTATCAATGTAAGGTAATTACGCAATTTCTCCCACTCATAAACCCGAGTGCAATGTGTGAGCTATATCATTCGAAATTCAATTAAATTTACTATAATCCTGTGCAAAGGTATTTTTGGAACAGTTCCCGGAACAAGGAACAAAACTCATAGGAAACTCCCATTATTTAATTCTAGTTACTTCCTGATAAGAAAATTCGGCTATAATAATGCGGCAGTGCTGCTTAAGCTGAGTTTTCCTAGATCCGCACTTTTTGCGCAGTTGCGCCGCGTATTTGACTTTTTATCAGTTTAAAACTATAAAAACACCTACTAATTCAGCTAACTCTCCTACCCCTCCAATACCATGACACAAGCGGTTTTTATTTCCTTTGCGAGAGTATTTTTCTGCTATGGCGACTAGAATAAGCGGAAGCGTGTTGTGATTACTTTCGCTGATAAATTAGCTGCTATCAATGATATCGAAAATGGAAGTTTATTGAAAACTGTTGCGATTAATTTAATGAGTATATAGTGATGTACTGTAATCCTGAAAATGTAATTTTAACTTAAATAAAGAACATAAGTGTAGCTTACAAAGAGATTTTTGAATTCGTTCGAAACTGTAGTGTTAGATGTTCATGGCTTAACCGAATAAATAGTTGTCCGAAACGGCTCCCCCACTTTAGTTCAATTAACAGGAGTTTTACTATAGTGTATTATTACTACATAAATATATTCCTTTTACTATCTGTTTATCGTTGATTTTGGATTGGTTAAGGTCCGCCATATTGAATCTGATTCCCATAAGAGTAATGCTACAGAATAAGTAATTTTTTCCTTTAGTTCGAGAAATAAATTTAAAAAATTTTGTTTCATTTTGAAGAACTGTCATATATGCGGCCGTTGATTACCGAATACTTTTTCAAAAACCGTTGTTTTGTTTTCATAAAAGTAAGATATAAATATTTAATTTTATTTAATTTTTTACACAGTTGCAAAAAGACATTTTGCAAAAAACCTTAACAATAAACACCCACAATCTATTTTACTTTAAGAAAAAAATTAAGTTTTCGTTTTTTGACGAAAATAACACAAAAATAAACTTTGCCGTTTTGAATTTAGGAACCCGAGCCTTAATACAGACAGCCAACCACATTGTCTGTCTACTTTTCGTCACAACTTCCCAAATAAAGAACAAAAAAGAATTATTTACCACTTTTGTTGATCAAAAGACCAATCTCCTGCCATACAAGGTGCCAGAATTTGATAGCCATACTGGCAACTATAATGACAACTATTTTAGCACTTATAATATGTTTTATAAGCATAGGGAACCAGTTGAAGCTAATCTTGCTGTACACTCTACATTAACTGAACACGTTTTAATATTTATTACATTGTTGCTGAAATATTAAAGTTAATAATGGACGAAATCAGATGTATTATGTTTGAATTGTTGTTTATTGTTTTCAATTCATTGTGCTTACTTCGTTCTTCGAAAGAAACCACTTAGGCCTAAAAACAATAAACTATAACTAACCGAGTATATGCCATTAGGGGTTTTCAACATGGTAAATGAACAGAGCCTATAGTTTAATATTTTACTCAAATACCCTTAATACATTTAGGAAAACAAAAGATCATAGGGTGGAATAATAGTCGTACTTTTAAATCAATGATTTTAATTCAAAAAAATTTAAATTCAATCCTTTAGTTAAAACCGTATTATTGATTATTTTAAAATTCACTAAACGTTTCATCGCTTGTAGGCCTATATTCATAAATTAATAGAATTTAAAAATATTTGGTCTAACTTTTTGATTTGTTACGTGAATATTAATGGAACATTAATGAAATTTACTAAAGGACATATTTTTTGTTTATTTTTGGTAAATATCTTAATTTGGATGCAGACGGTTAGATCATATGATTTAGTTGCCTTATTTTGCAATTGGCGAAAATGTATTTGCGTGAACTGATAACATTGGTGATATCAGGTGAATTCAATTTCTTTGTTAAATCTATCTGTTTGGTCGGATATGAATTATTGGCGACAGAATTGTGTGATTATAACTTGGTCGTTATTTTCCTGCCTACCCGTGTTTGTAAAAGTGATGGTTAGATTTGTTTATACTTATTTACCTTTTTGTCTGAGACCAACCGTGCATCCGTTTTATCGACAATCAAACATATGGTTATGTTTTGTTTCCTTTTCAGTAAGTATTGGATTGCTGCTTTAGTACTCATAAAGTTAAAGTTGGTTAACTCAGACTCAGTACAGTCTGGTTAAAGTTTTACCATGGAATACTTTAATTTCTGTACTTAACCATATTTTGTCGGCTGTTGATTATGCTTTTTTGCTGCTTTAAAGCTAGAGTAAATATTTACGTGAATGGAATTTGGTAAAATATTATGATTCAAATAAAGCTTGCGACCCTTCGACTCTAGTAAAACAGAAAGCAACCTGCGACTCCCTATAGCTGCGGTAGGTTACGCGGACATTGCTCATCCTAAATTCATTTAAAACCCGCAATTATTCAAATAGCGTTTTTTAAAAAATACCAAACTCTTGGGGACAAAATTCTTCATCCGAATAGCTTGGTAGGTTTTCGCTATAATTAATAGTTGCAATGTAAAAAAATATTAAAATCACCCTATAGCGGCGGTAGGTTACACGGACATTGCTCAGCCTAAATCCATTTAAAACCCGCAATTGTTCAAATAGCGTTTTTAAAAAAATACCAAACTCTTGGGGCGAAATTCTTCATGCGAATGGCTTGGTAATTTTTTGCTATAATTAATAGTGACAACATAAAAAAATATTAAAAATCAATGTTTTAAATTGTTAATAAAAATAAAATAAAATATTTTTTTTTAGTTTTGAAAAAGCCATTTGCATGCATATTGACCATAGCTTTAAAATGACATATCGTTTATAATTTTCCGATGAAAAATAAAGGAAAAATCTGTATTTTAATTTAACATTGGTGTTATGGAGTGTCAACCAACATGGCCGACAGCTAGAGCCGACCCTTAAATTTAATATTTTGTATTGTGCTGTACATGTATGAATAAATAAAAAAAATAATTAAAAAATTTACAACGAAATATGGTTTATAACCTTTTACCTTATTTAAAGCTGTTTTCAAACACCTGAGTTAGTTATTTACAGGAAATCACAATAAATACAATTCACATGATAAACAGTTTATTTATTAAACTTTATTTTAATTAATATATGTACAGTATATATATTAATGTAAAAAAACTGATATGCCCTTAAGAGAAAAACGACGAAATTTTATATGCCCTTATGTACAAAAATAAGAAAGATTTTAAAGAAAATTTACATTTACTTTATTAATTTAGTTAAGTTTAAAAAAAATTCCTCCTCAAAATTAAAATGAAAAACCCTCCCTCCTATTTATAATCAAAATCAAAAGATACAATTTGTTGCATTTACAAAGTTACAAAATTAAATACATTTACCATGGTTTTACTAATAACTTTTATTTCGTTGGCCAACCTTAATACTAACCAAAAATAAAAAAATAAAAATAATGTTGTTTAATTTTATTGAGACGTCTCTTATGTAATAAATAATTAAAAAAAAATTTGAAATAATTCCTTTGGGGTTGTAAGGTCTAAAAATGCATGCTATCTCATCCAAATTTTTTGATTAATAAAAGAAAATGTTTGTTTATAGCCTTTGTTAGATTAGTATTAGTTAGAATAGCCTTTGTTGGTTGATTTATTCCAAAAAGAGATTAGCTAATTCGAAATCAAGTGTCTTTTATATGTGATCAGTGATATTACACTTAATTTACTATTGCACACACATTGTTCCTTGCGAAGACGGTGGAATAACAGAAACATGTTCAATGTTCAGTTCATGTAGAACAACAGGTGATTCTTGAACCAGTGGTTTTCCTACGACCAAGTACAACATGATTTAGTTTAAGTTTTCAAGTTCAAGGTTGTTTATAAACGGTCATGTCTAAAATCATGCATAAAACTGTATTGTAACATCATGCATAAAACTGTATTGTAACTTATGATTTTATGAAATTAATTAAAGAAATATTTTGAACAGACACTATTCATATTTTTTCTTTTATATGTCTCTAAAAGGCTATTGAATATTAAACTGCACTTTGCTTAAGGCTTATAGGCTATATACTGATATTAAAAGATAGGTTAAATTAAGTTATGACAAACAATTACTTTGTAAAATGTAAGAGATATGGTTAAAGTTAAATTCAGACAATATACATTTTTATAGCAAACTCAGATGGAAATTAGTTTAAAAGATTTGTTTGAATTCTTTACCTGGTAAGAGAGAAGTAAACATTTCCGCCGGTTAGAAATTTGCAAAATAGCAAACAAAGCCAGTTATCCTGTCATTACGTGTTACAATTAATTCACTTCATGTCACATTACACAAAACACTATTTCGATCTAAATTTGCTGTTTTAAATTTTCGAACAACTAAACTGATCCAAGCATTGCTTACTATTCTTTTAGCTTTTATTTTGTATTACCAAACGTATTAATTACTGACGTGTGGTTTTAGAAGGTCAGGCCATGTTGTATGTCGATTTAAAGAAGGAGATCTCATTATTGCCTACGTGACTCAATAGAAGTCGCCGAGCATGCGCTGTGCAGTGCTGGGTTCCAGCTGTTTTTGAGTTGTCTATGTCAGACGCTAGATCGGGTGAGGTTGCAGTTTAATCTACAGTGACTAGATTTGAGACAGTGTGGCCAAGTGAGGTCTTGTTTCCAATTGGTCAAGATGTCGGCAGCCATGTTTTTCCTAAATTCGTATCTATTTACATTACATCCATTCACGTTCACATATTGTAAAAGCGACTTTACCGGTTTTTTAACAGATATTTGTTAGATTTTACTTTAAAATAAACGTAATAGTTATTTTAAAGCGATTTGTGTTGAAGTATGTGATATTGCACCAAATTAATAAGGAAATGACAGCAGATTAGGCTACTCCCGCCACTCTACGGAATCGTTTCAGCGCGCATATTTCAGAAGTAAGTACATACCAAAAGTCTTTTATTTACAACATTAAAAAAAGTTCATAACATAGGCTAATCCTTTTTATCAATAGAAAAGATAAATGCAATAAATATTAGTATTACGCAATTTTAAAAACTGTTTTTGGCTCAAACCTATAATTTCGTCCGTGTTAGCCCTACGTTTCTTTATAGTTTTCAAATTAAATTGTCATTGTTATTTTTTCTTTCTTTTAGTCTTGGTGAAGGTACAATCTAAGGCAAGAAACACATTAATAAGTAGGCCTAACTGAAATAATGAGGGAAATAATTAATAATGAAACCTGTTTTTCGGCTTTGAATAACAAACTTGAAAATCTTGAATTGCCTAACCTCAAAATCAAAGAGTTGTAATTTCGATGTTAAATTGTTGTTAGAGACATTCATTTTATTATAGCTTTCAATTGAAATAGAAATAAATTAGTTAGTTAGGAAAGTTTTAATTGCTTCGCTTATAAAAAAAAAAAAAAAAAAAAATCAGATGGAAATAAATGCAATGTAAAAATCTGAAAGTGTACCCGTAACTTTGAAAATATTTAATTTGTAAAATTTATTCATTGATAAAAAAGGCTAATTAACAACAGGATAATAATTAAAAGACAATTAGTTGGTTTAGTTTTATACTGTTGCTAAGTTTATATGTAGCTGTGATTGTAAAATATTTTGTTAGAATGTAGCCTACTATGATCCTGTTCTGTGAAAATATTATCTCAGAAAAATTTTAATTTTTAAAACGAAAATGTCTACAAGTTGAGAATTAAATTTAATTAAAAACAATTTCATTATGACCAGACAAATACTTTTTCAGATAGCTACAAATTATTGAAAATTTGGTTCCTTGAAAATAATACAAAACCTTAAATTTTATTCAAATAAACCGCATAAATAATGTAATTGAACTTCAAAATGTTTTTTAACGTAGAATTGAACAAAGAAAATAATAGTGCAACTTGTTTTGATATAGCTTTATTAGTTTGTAATTAACGTCAGTAGGCTACTCAACTATCGGCATAGGCTAGTAAAAAATATGATAGTAGGCTAAATCATTATTACTTTCCTTACCCTATACTAGGTAAGGTAAGTATTGCGATCGACCCAAAAATTCGATGTCGAGTTTTCATAATATCTTTACGTTTCAAGGCCCCCTGAGTCCAAAAAATGCATTTTTGGCAATTGGTCTGTCTGTGTGTCTGTGTGTCTGTGTGTGTGTGTGTGTGTGTGTGTCCGGAGTGCACAGGGCAAACGGCTGGACGGATCGAACTGAAATTTACAGGATATCTTCAAACACGTAAACAATTGAACCCATGTAAATTTGAAGCAAATCGGAGGTGGTGTCTTACCGTGGGACCAGTTTTTAGCACATTTTTGGTATTTACTCCAAAACCCCTCTAACGATTTTGATTAAACTTTGCTAACATTCTCTACTCAGACCCCCTTAACACGCTATGTACGCTATATACCCTTAAAAATTCGTTGAAAAAAGTAATTACAAAAACGCAAGTTATTTTGTTTGTATCTCCGAAATGGCTGGTCCTATCGACTTGAAAATGGTCTCATTCGATTCAGCGTCCAAAAGAATGTCAAAAAAGATACCCCACTCAACTTTTTCCATTTTTTCAAAAATTGACCCCAAAAACGCCCTTTTTGGGGGCAAAAACTACTTTTTTTAAACTAGCCGTGTTTGGTATCGACCTTGACATTTTTGGGGGTGAGAAATCGATTGAGACCAAAATCAGGTCCGTGGGATTAACCGTTTTGAAGTTAGTACCGCTTTCTTTGAAACGTATACTCCTATTAACTCGAAAATGGTATCATCAATCTCTCGCTCGAAAAATTTGGTAATTGATACAGCATCTATTTTGGTAAGGAAAGTTGTGTGATGTGCACACCAGATGTTTTTTTTGAAGTGATAACTTCTATTGGCCCGTTGGGCACTTTCGACTTGGCTATGTTTTCGAAATCTCGCGTCACGCCAGATTTCT
>JAGFPH010004314.1:60296-88612 GCA_018207615.1 Philaenus spumarius | reverse complement strand
TAAAACATTTAATCTGATTATGACAATGTTTATAAATGAATAAATCTGGTAACAAGAATTCATTTTTAAGAAGACATCTTGCAAGTGAACCGATCAGAAGCAATTTCAGACCGCTGAATGTTTAATAGTTAATAAACTATTGTATAGTATTGTATTTTTATTGATGTATAGGATTTGTATTGTATAGTATTATATTTCTTTGTATATAGCATATTATGTATATAACTTTTTCTCCGATTGTTATTGTAATTTGTATCTCAGTAAAAAGATTTACTATTATTAACAAATTCTACGGTCAATTTACTTTTACCCCAACAGTCCCTAAGTAAAGCTTTTAATATTCATTACAGCTTAAAACTTGCCTTCTAAATTGTCTAAATAAAAAGTCGCAGTCACAATGTAAACAATTCTTAATAAAGTTCGTATTAAATGTTCTAATACCTAGGTCGAGTTTGGTGTCATTTTTCATATCTGTTTTAGTAGATTTCAAATATACTTTTAAAAATGTTAAATTATTATTCTGTTAAGAAAGTGTACCATTGTATAAACACAGCCAGTGGGTGACTCATCGCCTAGGCGGCGGACAGAGGCGAGGGATTATAGGGGTGGCCTCAGGTAGTCCCGGGTCCATCGGCCAACCTGAACTAGACAGAGTATAGTGTTCATGTGCTTCTCCTAACTCTGTCATCAAATTTTACTTTTATAGTAAGCATTTTATTAAATTTGATACCTGTCCAATTTTAAACTTAATATTATTTAGATACTTTAAGATATGACTTGGATGTGTTGCCAGTGGCGAAGCACTTATCAATCTCAACCACGTGCAGCTATAAAACTAATTGTTTTTCCACTGATGATTTAATTACATTTAATATTATATAATTATATCGCATCTACACATGTATAATCTCTAAAAGTATCATAGATAAAAGGGGATTAAGTGTTGAAAGTGCCCGCTATTCATTACTAATTATCCACAGTGCATCCAGAATGAAGCCTCATTAATTAGGATCGTTGTAGCTTAAAACACTTGTACAGGAAATACCTATGTTATATATATATAATTTATTTATTTCCTTTTCTTAAATGTGCCTTATTTTAAGAACTAGTTATTCAGAATAACTAGAAGTTTTTATATTCTTTTTTTCTTGAATTATTAATACCTCTTCTTTTTTATTTATATACTTTTATAACAGTTATATTGGTGGCTTCATTTTTATAAAAGGTTTATTTCTTGTTTTCAATTATTGAATGCATTTTTAGTTTTAAGTTATGTTTAATTCTAAACGTTTAGGTCAGGTATTAATTTTAAGTTTAATTTTAAATATATTGAAAGTGTTATTTGTTTTCTTGACGTGCACATATAATTAAACATGGAGGACATTAAAAATAATACATTTAATTTTAATGTTAGAATTCAGTGATTTATGATTTGTTAAAGCCTTTTCTTCAAAATATAAACAATTTTGTTTCGTAAAGTTTTTATATTTTTAGAAAAAACAAATGTTTTCTTTTGAGTGAAATCAAGAAAAAAAATCAAAAACTCATTATCTAGCTTTCGCGACGGTTCATTTAGTCTCTTAACCCTTAACTCAAAATTATTTGACATTTTGTCATAATAGACTATGTACTTTTGTATTATTTTGATCCTAATTTATTATGTCAAAAATATTTCTCATTGTTCACCAAAATTAAAATTTTTACTTACTTAAAGCTTGAAAAAACGTTACAATAATTCAAGATTTTGAAGGCAACTTTTTTGGTATATAATAAAAATTGTCTGAATTATTATTTTGGCATTTCCTCTTGCTCTAAAGTTCTATCATTTACATTATTTATATTTTGGAAATATGTAGCCTAATATTTCAAATTTTCTCTTTTTTCTTAGCCTAATTTTGATAATAACTTTTTTTATTATTTACATTATGAAAACATTTTCTTTGACATGTTATTTATTTAACATTTTTTGCAGAACTTAACTCTAATAGGACCTCTGAGGCCCACAATGTTTTATTTTAGTGAATTCTTTTATTAAAACTGATTAGAAAGTTCTAATGAAATTAGTTATTGCCTATTTTTGGCCTGAGAGATACACATTGTTAAAAAACAATTGTTTTTAAAAGATAAATAATGTAAAAAGCTCCCCTACCCTCCCCCCCTCTTTGTAACGAAACCAAACAATAATGTTATTTTATTATTTGGTCCATAACATAACAAGATTGTAGTAAACTATAGCTAAACATAGGTTTCAATATCATATTTAATTTTTATATAGTAATCATCACTAAAGTTAATCCTACTGTATTGTGGTGTGTATAATTCTACTGGTATCAGCTGATTTGTTTGTTTTGAAAGTTTATTCCAGTGCCTTTATTTGAGGTTATGTTTGTTTTTAGTTCACTAGTTGTCAAAAAACCGATAACCTAATAGAACGTGATAAATAAAGTAAGTGATAGTGAGACAAACAATCCTGATGTGGTATTTTACAACATTAAAACAGGAGGCGTTGATTCTGTAGACCAAATAGCACATAAATACTATGCTAGACTTTAATATAGTTGGCTCGCATAGTCGCAACGCACTGTAGGATGGGGATATCTTGAGGTTTTTCGATTGGCGATTGGTGGACGTAAAATTCTGAACCGAATGTTGAAAGAGAGTGATTTAGGGAGTATATGACCCAATGCAACGTTAAAACAAAACTTAGAAACAAATAATAAAAAGCAGTACCGGAACGGCGTTCCTGTGCTTTCCGGCACCAGTAAACCACTGATCGAGACCATTCTGAAGACACTTGCTACAGAGTATCACGTTTCAAAAATGTATCATCACAAATCAACTAAACCTATTTTGTGTCAGTGAGTGGTCACTTCTAGTATTGTAGTATAGTGTACTTAAGGATTACAAAGATAGGTATGAAGTATTTTTAGTTTGAAGGTTTTTACCAAGAAATACTTTAATCTTTTTAAGAAAAATGTTCCAAAAAGATTCACTTTCTTGATAATGATTCTGCGTAAATAGGCAGAAGTAAAAACGCTTTTAAATTGTTTGTATCGCCTAGAAAAATACAAAACTACACAATAATTTTAAAAATAATAACAACAAGCAGAGAAACAACTAGATGTACATCTACATAAAACAGAAAGCCAAAAAATACATTTAGTTATATATTTTTTTGTAATGTAGAAAATTTAGACCAGTTAGGAGGCAATTGAGAAACACAATAATTTTGAATGCCTACTTGTTTATGACTTTAAATTTTGGTACAATTTTGAACAATAACCAGCAAATATTCCAATAGTATGCAACACAAATGTAACCATACATTTTAGGAACCAACGTTTGGTACTCCAAAAGTTATACATTTTACGATATTTTTAAAGCCCTTCATTTAAGGATAGAACAAATGCTTTAAAATATTGTACATACATACAGGTCTAATCAGCGAGTCTAGGTACTCTTTAGCTGCAAAGTTTTAATTACCTTGACTTCCTCATTCCCTTCCCACTCACTTCCTTTCACCCTAACAAGCCCTTAAGGCAAGTAGTCTGTTTACTTATCTGTAGGTTACCTGAAACAAAGTACACTTCAGCAAATATA
This sequence comes from Philaenus spumarius, assembly GCA_018207615.1. Taxonomy (NCBI): domain Eukaryota; kingdom Metazoa; phylum Arthropoda; class Insecta; order Hemiptera; family Aphrophoridae; genus Philaenus; species Philaenus spumarius. The sequence goes on along the minus strand of JAGFPH010004314.1, from coordinate 85,012 downwards.
ACCTTTCAAAATCAAGAGAACATTATTTTTTGTTTTTGTTTGTAAAATTTAAAATGCACATTTGCACTACTTATACAATGTGACTGAAACGTTTAGTCACACCTTACTATCTTTTTTAGTTAAAATACTACTTACAATTACAATTTAGTACATTCAAATCGGCATTTTTTTAAAGTCTAAAATGGCACGTGTTTTTAAATGGTTGATAAAACTATAATCAACAGAGACCGCCAACTATGTCATGTTCTCTTAATCTAGTTTTAATTTGTCCTACATAAGTTGGATTACAAACTTTACAACTTAATTTATACACTCCACTTTTTGACAAGTTAGGTGCTTTGTCTTTGGAATTATTTAAAATATTTCCCAGACATTTATTGTTGTAATAAGCATGTCTACAATACTTTTTCTTTTCTAATAATTTACCTACAGTACCACTAACTTTACCGATATAATTAATTCTACGTCATTTTCCCATGGTTGCATCTTTACAATTATTAGGAAATATATATTTATTTTTAATTTTTTTTAAGCATTTTTCAATTAAATAAACATTTTAACAGTTGTTAGTGGCAATTAATTTAATACAAACAAGTTCCTAATGAAAATCACATTTATTCATAAGGACGTTAATGAGACTATACAACATGCTTTGAAATGCGGCTAATTTATGACTAATTGGATTCTGTGTTGTATGGATAATGTTATCAGTAAATATAAATTTTAACCAATAAACGTATTTTTGTGACTATTGTGTTCTGTATTTTTATTTTTGCTTTTAGAAATAACATTTCTCACGAGTCAAGCTCGATTATATTTATAGTAACTATATAGTTTATGTTAAATACATGTTTACCATTTTCAATTTTTATTTTAAAGTCCAAAAACTTATTGTGTTTGCCTGGTCTATTTCCATAATGAATTTTGTACCGCTCTATTTACGGATCTAAATAATTTAGACAAAGTTTAAGTTGGCAGTCTAAACCATTCAACACACAATACATCATCTACATATCTACCAAAATTTGTTGTTATGTTGAAAAGGGTTTTGACTGTTTACGAACCTAGTTTCAAATTTATTCATAAAAATCTCAGCTAATAATGGAGATAACCCCGTAGCTAAACCATACATAAAATTGTGTTCATAAAATTGTTCTTCAAATTTGAAAATAATTTTGTTTTAGACAAATTTTAATCATGTTTACTAACTCAGAAATACATGGGTTAACCCTTAGAACAAAGCAATAAAGATTCCAAACTTTCCAAACATTGATCAATGGGATTGCTTGTTAATAAACTTTTTACATCAATTAATAAAATGTTTGCATTTGTAAAATTTGTGCATCTTTTATCTTGTTTATAAACTCTAAAGTATTCAAGACCAACATGTTGATTTAATGTTTTTTAAGTTGTTGTTTAAATAATTAGTAGTAAATTTGACCAAATTATATGAAGGAGATTGCACAAAGGAAACAACAGGCCCTCAGGACATATTGGGATGACAGGTTTGTGTAATTTTGGGAGGCCATAGCGTCTAGGATCAATGGGATTCATATCAGGTAAAGTAAGGTAAGTATGAGGTATGAGGTAAGTATCAGGTAAGTATGAGATGGCTTAAAAATACAATTATTTATAACTATGGTCGACTTAATTAATTTACAATCATCTTTGGTTGGGCCTTTCTTTAATTATTTAAAGGAATGTCAATTTAATAAATTTGACACTTTTTTAGAACAGTGTAAAATTACTACTGAATTTTCTTTTTCTGCTTTAGTTAACACTAGGTTATTGTACGATAATAATTTTACATATTATAAGAACTCAAATTAGTTTGAACTGAAAGTTCATCTTTAATAATACTAGAGCATATATGTTTTATTGTGTTATGTTTATCTATTGCTAAATCCTCATCTATTTTGCTAAATTTTCAAAATTTGACTCTCTCGGTTTCATAGCGGGAGAGTATTTTGAACCCTTTCAAGTAAATAATTTTCCTTTTTATCAAACTGTACTTTAGGCAAATAACTACTCGACTACAAAAATTAAGTTCTGTTTCATTTGCTGATTTGTTTAAGGCTTTAGGCTTTTGTTTTAGACGGAGATTGTTTATTTTATTAATTTGCTTTAAGTATCTGTTCACATACTCACAAGTCTCCATGTCCAAGTAATCAAACAACACTTGGTGTAACCTATCTATGAATTAGGTTTAGATGATCACAAACACTGTCTATAATTAATTGTATAACCACATTTTTGTTTCAAATTTAATTAAGGATTTATGGGCTTCCTCTTTTGAGAAAACATTTGCTCTTCCTTTATTAACTCCCGATTAAACTATACATTTTGATGCTAGAACTTTCTTCTTCCTCAACTTTTTAAGCAATACGGTCAAACGTGCTGTACTAGCATTTTTAAATAACTTATACTAATGACCGTAGGTTCTTATTGAAATCCCATTATAATAATAAACATTTTTGTACTTTCACAAAATCTTTATTGAGCCATGCCAAAATAGGTTTCGACAGCTGCGGCATTATCGAACACAACCACCGAAAGTATTCCATAATACCGTTAGGTTAGAGATGGAGGATGGAAGTCTGGGCAATGACAAAGGTTGAAGAAGAGGCAAATTACTTAAATCTATTTGTTCATGTAATACTAAACTTGAGTCCTTATTAATTAACCTCTTAGTTTCTAACACCTCTTACTTCTTACCCTTAATTGTAACCACTGAAGTTAATCATCCTAAGAGGTTTAACTATTAGAATAGTAGGCAATGAGCGCTGATTTGAGGTTTCTGTTAAAGAGTTCCGCATTGTTTAGTTGAGGGTGATAAGAAGACAGAATGACTATTTTGATTTCATGGCAAAAACCAAAATTTCGGAACGTGTGTGAGTAAAACACACAGCATTTTCAGGGATAGAGATTTTTGGATGCCGTACTTTTGAAAAAGACCCTTAAGCTGTTAGATATTGTAGCTTCATTAACAGGGCAAACCCAGGCGAATTTAGAGAACTGGTCCACTGCTACCAGTAGTACGGTACTGCATTTAATTGAGGAGCGTAAGTGGAAAAGGGAGTATGTGACAAAATGTAAATTTTCGGTAGTCAATGAAATTTGTTTAGTAATCACAAAAATGGCTTTGTGGGATTAAAAAGTTGGAATAAATTTAGTTATGACCCTAGCTACTAATATATATTTTTTATATATTATTGTTATTATTAATTTAAATGACTTGCCTAGATAAGGATGTAAGTAAATCCATTGGGAAACTGAAGACTGATGAATGTGCTACATTGTTTTCAAGAAAATGGTGAAAGTCCAATGTATTAGAATAACAAACACTGTAACTTATGCTTTTCTTTCTCTTTATTAAATAACAATTTAAATTATAAGCATCTAAGAAAATGTTTCAAATGTATCTTTAGTCCTTTCATTGAATCATCAAATCAATTGAAACAATATAAACAATACAATTTTATATTTTACTCTTGACTAGGTTCTTCATTTCCTTGGAGCAAAAGATCTTCAGAATAATTTGTGAACTAGATTCTCAAAGTAGTCAATCATAGAAAGTAGGTCCTTTTTCTTCTTTTTACTAATTTTCAATGTAAGATTAATTGTTAGTAGATGTTCTACTGCAGGAAGTGAGACCAAATCTGTCTGTTTATTCAAAACATTAGTTTTAGTCCATAATGGAATTTCGTCAGGGAATCCAAATGATGTTGCTGATTTAAAAATATAAGGCTTCTTAGGTGAAACGCGAATATGAGAAGCCTTGCTTATTTGAATATTCTGGGTATTAATAAATTCTGCTGCAAGCTTGGTAAAATCAATAAAGTCCTCTGTTTTCATTAGAACAACCTGAAACGGATTGTTTAAGCTGGCAGAACGAACTACTTCTTCAAGATCCGCAGGAACAATAGCCTTACACATTTTCCGATGCTTTTTGATAGTGCCAAAATCACGATCACAGTCCATGAAACTGTGACCACTTACAAGAAACTTAATGTCGATTGATTTAAAATATTCTTTATATACCAAATAAATTATTGCCATGAGGATTATTGGGTGTTTTTGTTTTGTGAAGCACAATTATCACACCAAATGACTAGCCTTGTATTAGTCATGCGATCTGATGTTACAACTATAAATAAACAAGATGCGATCTCATTTCACCTAGGCCCCTTATTCCCTCATGGCACGTACACGTGAAACCTGGCCCAATATCACCAACATGTAATCCCAGATTGTATGTCGAAAGTTGACGCGAGTTAAACATTGCACTGTGTGTTCACATAGGTACGAACATAACTTGTTGGAGATGCATACAAATTGTAGAAAAAAATGCTGTTGCAAGATGAGAGGCTTTAAGATCTTCACTCGTGAATGTTTTAGCTTTCTCTGACTTCCTGTGGTGTTGTTCCATGTAAATGGTTGTCCATAGACTTATCTTGTTCAGTTGCAACAGTGGTAATGTTTGCCTTAAAGAGATCACACTTTTTACAAGAATCAACTGTGGGTCGTCGGAATTTTAGCTTAGGGGAGTCTTCTTCAAATACTCTGCCATAGCATCGATAGTTGATAAGAGAATCGGGTTACTTAGCTTTAAACGCTTGAAACAGACGGTGCTTGTTTAAATCTGGAGTCAGATACTCCTTGGAGCTTCGATGACGTCCATAGTGACTTTCGTAATGGGGAAATGAGTTGATATGAGCCCTCACTAAATTCCGATCAATATCAATAAAAGCAGTTCAATAAATAACATTTCCTTGTGAGTGGCGTTTAATCTTTGTAGGTACACTTACACATAACATTTTTCGATGGTGTCATTTCAGCAACATTCTTGCCTGAACCAGTTATATACGGTTTGCTTTGCTGCCGAGCTGAACGGCGATCTTTAGTAAGACGAAATTTACTAGTATGTCTATCGATAGCTGGTAGGTTAAAATAGCTATGTTATAACTTGTATTGGATAAAAACTAAATAACACTACAAATATAAAACACAATAGAAGTAGTCATATTCATTGAACAAACGTATACACTAAATAACACAACCAATTTATTTAAAACACACTAAAATCAAATAAATACTACATGTAGGCCTACAACAAAAACGAAGCAATCAACACGCTAACTGGACTGGCACATTCATCATGGCGTTTGGCACTTTTATCTTTCCCACTTCCATTAACAGGCACATATAACACAGCGCTATTTTGCGGACATCATACGAACTAAAACTGACTGTTCCCGGACCTTGCAACCTTTCGTATGTTATTGGCAATAGAAATTACAGTCTTTTCCATTAAAAACATGGACTGTTGACTTCACGACACTTTCACCCTTTTCCTCTTACGCTCCTCAATTATTCTTTCAATTTTCCAAAGAAATAATATATGAATTATTTCCATGGGGCTGGTTGGGACTATTGACACTAAATGCTCAAGCTTGGTATTTTTTGCGTTTTTACTATTGCACATATATTAATAGAGCGAACCATCTAAAAAAACATAGTTGTAGAGGTTTTTCAGAGTAAAAATCTTCTAACATTGTATTGGTATTTAGTTTTCAAATGGTCATCATTGCGTTTGTTGTCCTTCTTGAGGATATTATAAGCAACACCTGCTCTTAATTTTTAATAATGTGTGTAAGAAAAGGACCGACTAGGTCATGAGTACCGATGTCATGAAGGCTAATGGAAAATTGGTGAGTAAACTGTTACAAAGTTAGTTTGTAAGATTGTTAAATTTTTTAGGTAAACCAAAAGTAAAATTAAAATGAAGTAAATAAGCACCAGTGTTACATATCCCGAAATATGTTTAGCCAACACATTAAATCAGAAGCATATAAATAAATCAACTATGCGAGTTAGTCGATAAATATAATGATTGTTCAGTGAAAAATTAGGCTATTACAATAAAAATATGCATAAGTTAAAAGTTAATGAATCATTAGCGTAAGTTAGTTGTAATTATCCAGTGTCAATTGATTATAGGATGCAAGTACATTAAGAGCTAGAATGCATGGTGGGTGCAGTTTTTGAAAGGCCCTGCACGTAATATATAATTTAATGGTTGTTGCTAGAAAACCAAATGGTAAATTTAGGCTATCTTCAGACCCCAGGCGCTGAAATCAGACTATGACAGCTTCCCCAATTAAAGTTATTCTAAGTAAAGCATGAAATAAAGCTTACATTATACGATTTTATCTGACTACAATTTTTTGGTAAGACTAAATATATGAGTTAAATAAATATACGGGAGTTTTGTTCCGAGCGCCTGGTAAACCATGATTTGGTGCTCCCCGATATTTTAATAGATTTGTGCTTAGTGTTGTCATTGTATTTGGATAACCTAATAGAACTCCGATCCAATGCAATATTTCGTTCCACTGGAAATTCGACGATAGTGGCGCTATCTATTGGGGAAACGACGGAAGCTGTGTGAAACGCCAATGCTACCAATGATTTCTCCCTAGCACTACCTTGCGGCGCGATCATGCACTATTTTCGCGACAACCTTTTTTTCGGCACACAGCCCCCGTATGCATGCATGATCTATTTTATTATTCATGATCTATGGTGTTTGTAGTGTATATTTTATGTTTCCCAATATATTTATTTGACCACCTCTACGTGAGTGAAGACTTGAAGATGGACCCACGGATGTGTCGTAGTTACGATCAACAAAACTAAGTCGCACGACGGACGAAAACAGAGAGTAAATTAATAACACTATCCTTAACAATAGTTAAATTTATTAAAGTGACTTTGATACCAACAAACCTGAGAATAAAATCAACAAAACGTTGAGAGTCCACTGAACAGAAATAAACAATTAAATGGACACAAAAGTACAATAAGTAATAAAATATATACAAACAAACTATACACAAGTAAAATGTTGAACTAAACATAGAAGTGAAAACAGCTGATGGAATAATAGTATTTAAAGTTGATAGACTCGTAAGACAATGACGGGAGAAGGTTTAAAGTTTATGTAAAAGGATTCAGATAGTTCAAAGTTACCAGACATGTTTAACAAGTTGATAGAAAAGCCTACCATCTGGAAGCACCCTCAATTAGTGGTTATATACTTCGAACGACAATTCTAAGTAAACAGGTGCGAGTATGAAGTACGTTCAGTTGACAGCATTTTTATAACAAAAGTATTGAATTTATATTACCTTTAAACGAATCACAGTACCCGTATCTTATACTTAGGTGGAGAGTGGAGCCAAATGTTAAATAAAAGTAAATGAAATAGTATAGAATGTAAAATCAAATATTTTAGTATGGTGAAGGTGATATTTGGTGTTAAACATAGCAGAAACGTTATGTTGAGCTAGGTACCGAGGTAGAAGTATGAGGTTAACGAGAATATAAAATGAATAATAATTGTTGCCCCCCGTTGAAACATTGTGTGAATAAAAATCAGTGGTGTCAAATTTCAGAAAAAACTTCAAGTACTGGCTAGTGCAGCAAAAGGAATTGTATATATATTTCTTAAGGATTTCTTATATAATAATATGTATCGCAAATTATTTTTTAATTTTGAAATGTATGTAAAAATTCCTGAATTTGCTACCTCACGGCAGAATTTGTACCTAAATTCATTACATTTTAGAATTTCTAATTCAAAACTACTTATCAGCCATAAATTAACCTTACTTGCAAACCATACTAAACTAGAAGAACCTATTAGTTTTTAGATCTGAAATATATAATCTTTTATCCTCATGTATTAAACATAATTTATTAAAAGTAAAATAATCATTGATAATAAAAAAATATATAACATTTTATAAATGCTGACTTTTTAGTGAAACATATATAAATGTAACGTCACAATATTAAATAAAGTAACAAGATGTGAAATGTAGTTAAATGAATATTGTTTATAATAATAAATTATGGTTAAGGATTGTCAGATAAAAGTTAAAATAGTAAAAGTTGTCAAGTTTTGGTAAAAAAGTTTAATTTGAAATAAACTAATCTGATACAGTTCTTAAGAACATATGAACAATAATTTGTCTTTGAAATTGTACCGTAAATATTAAATTAACCAATAAATTTATAATAGTTGTAGTTGGTAACTGAGCATATTATGATAGCATGGTTACAATAGAGTTATTTAAATAGCCGAAAGATATGCAAAGTAAATAAATGAGCGTAAGTGATAGTCATTTTATTTTTTGAAAGACACCATACGTCTATTATAATAATATAACAGTTAGCAATTGTATAATTAACAATAAAAACAACCCTTTATTATGTAATAGCTAGGTAATAAGATTCAGATTTTCGAAAATAAAGACCCGTTTTGAATCCTCTACAACACAAATCCAGAGTTTCATCTACATTGGTCAACAAGGTGTGAGTTTTCATTAAGACACGAGAACTCAGAAGAGACTGAAGGTATCCGAGAGAAAACGGAAATACTGACATATTTCTAACTAGCTTCCATTCAAAATTTGAGTGGCATAAAAAATATTAAGTCAGTTTTTGTTTCTTTTTATACAACACTAATAAACAGAACAGCGTTATGAAGTTAGAAGAGGCACTGGTATAATTTATAGTGTTATAGCAATAATACAACTTTTTTTAAATTCTCCATAAAATAAAAATATAAATAAATGAAATAATATATACCTAAATATAGAGAGAGAGGATAGAAAAGAAAATCTGTGAGTGCTAGTGTATGTGTGAGTGATTGAGCAAACAATTGCATGGAAACTCTCTCTATATAAAAACATAGAAGCTTTAAAGAACATATATAAGAATTAGCTTTCTTTATCAAGTTTTTTTATAATTTAATAAATGTGCTTTATATATATTAAATGCACTATTAATCTTCTTTATTTTAGCTGTTCACGCACGAGATAAGAGAACTCAAACCAATTAAAAATGTGTAATAATTAATATATACATATAAAGCATATTATTTTTCACGTTAAATAGTAAGTTTTGGAAACATTCCACAAAACCTTTTATAACTTCGTCTTCCAATATATCAACAATTTATAAAAAAAAAATTCTGCTAAACATTTTCTCAAAATGTATTACTTTAGAATTTTAGAACTGGTTCAAGGCATGTTTTCATCGTGGAATGGGAACGGTATTTTATGCAAATACACTTGCACAAACATCCATTAATAAAAAAACCCGTAAGCAGCACTGCCGCATTACTATAGCCGAATTTTCTTATCAGGAAATAACTAGTATTAAATAACGGGAGTTTCCTATGAGTTTTGTTCCTTGTTCCGGGAACTGTTCTAAAAATACCTTTGCACAGGATTATAGTAAATTTAATTGCCTTTCGAATGATATAGCTCACAAATTGCACTCGGGTTTATGAGTGGGAGAAATTGCGTAGTTACCTTAAATCGATAATGAAAAAAACATTTATCGAGAGCTTCTTATAAATTTTGTTACTTGTTCCGGGGACTGTACCTGAAATCCCTTTGTCCAGGATTGTAGTAAATTCAATTACCTTTCGAATTATATAGCTCACAAAATGCACTCGAGCTTATGAGTGGGAGAAATTGCGCAAAAACCTTACTCGGATAGTGAAAAAATCATTTATCAAGAACTTGTAGTACAGGAGCGTAGAACACACAACTAGTAGCCTGCAGTAGTCACGTTGGTTTCTAGCATTAATTCGTGGATATGCAAACATTTATAAAAATATAATTTTACATTCAGCTTGTTTATTAGTCTTTGAATAATCTTAGTGGAGACTTAGCTTCTTTCTCTATTACAGAAGCTATTTTTTTATAAAACAATCAACTTTTTGTGTATATTGTCTTTCTCAATGCTTAAGGACTAAAAATGTACTAATTTTTATTTTAAATTTGTTGTTAGCAGGGTTTAACAGTCTTATAGCGTTTTATTTCGAGGCTACCCTGACGTTGAAATTAACACTTTTTACTCTTATCCTACATTAGAATACGCACCTAATGGAGCGGGTTACTCCCAATATGTTCCCGAGGTTCACATTGGCTTTGAATATGACCCCCGGTATTTTAGAATGCTTGTCGGTTCTTTCCTAACTAATTTTTAACTTTTAATATCGCTGTAGGGAGGTACCTTTCACTGGAGATGTAATATGTTTATATCGTATTTTACAACTAAGGAGTTTGTTTGCGATTGCTAAGATATGTGTTACTTGTATTTAAATCAATCATTATTTTACTGTTTTAAGCCTTTAAAAGTGAAACTTTAACATAATCTTATCCCCTCTATTAGTTTGTCTTCACAAACTGCATCAGAATCTGTCCTTATGTCTAAAGCGTTTATACTGTGTATGTCAGTCGAGTACACCAAAAATGTCAACTCGACGGAAACAATGTTGGTGTACGTCGATTTAACAATAGTGGAATGTTCCGTATCCTAAACTGTACGAATTCTTTACTTCGACGTACGTTGCACGACGTATAAAGTAGAATGATAGTTTATGTAGTCTTTAAATAACGTTTAGAAATCAACCTTTTGATAAGGCGCTACATCCGGAATCATCGCTTTATACGTTATGATCTCTACGACCAGTTTTTGTTTGAGTTTTATAATAACGTGAAATCATTTATTTTTAACTTATGTCGCTATAATCAATAGTTTGGTTCAGGCAAATTCTATTTTATATATGATTACACTAAGTACAAAGAACACTTAAATAATTGAGACACAGGTAAGAATGTCTTTAGTTTAACGTAACTATATACCTTACGTTTAGATTCATTTAAATACTTTGATCTAATTTGATATCTATTTCCTTTCAAACAACAATCGAAATAATATAATGCAAATTGAAACTATAGCAACAATACAGATTTATCTTCTTCACTTCCTGTAACCAGTTCACACCAAGTAAAGCACTTTCATTCTATGAAGTAGATAATTACACAAATCGTACAGAATTATTCAGTGTTGTTGACAGTCGTAGTTCAAAGAATTCCAATTTTTCATAAATTTTACCAAGTTCAATTATCTATAAAGAAGTTGTCACTGAGAGAGGCTCAGCAACCGTTCCGATGGTTGGTACTAGTGCAAAAGCTGCAATGGTGGCAGTGGGGATAGGAGCTGTTGTCGCCAGTGCCTTTAAGGTTTACAGTAAGTAAAAATAATTGTATAATAATTTGTTACAGGTTTTGATGGAAAATTAAGTAAAACAGGCCCGATACTGGGTTTTATTTAATTACTTAACTGCTCTAAAATAATTTATATTAATGAACTAATGATTATTATCATTGTAACATATATTATACTGTTTATCGTTTGTTAATAACTTTAAAAGACTAAAATATAACCACTAGAGAATATCTTATATGGGATACTTACAAAGGATCCATGGATTTGTGAAAAATATCTGGGCTACAAAATATGTTTTCCATTCTTTTAAAACTGATTAAAGCCTTAATTTCCTTTCCCTAGTCACCCCCCCCCCCTCATGTATAATTTATTCACACATGGTTATTGTTATTGGTTAGATGTCAAGATTTGTATATTTAGCAGCGTAGGTGGCAGAGGCAGTATTTCTACCTCTCTTATTCCTCACAGCTGAAATAGTTATTGGGTAGGTTTGACTTCCAAATCATTTCATTCTCTTTACCTAATCTTTATAAATTTGGTGGTTGGACTTACTCTCTGTTGTGTCATTCTTAAAAATGAATTCTACAACATCCATCTGTAGTCCTCCATAGGCCTTGGGGTTTCCCGTCGTAACTGCTATTTTAGATTAGTGATCTCTGTTAAGATTTTTGGGGAACTAATCAAGTATTAAAATTAGTTTATTTTAAAACATTTCGATTGATTTGCAAAGTTTTAACTAGCCTATTTAAAAATAGTGCTAAGATTATATTTTACTTGTAAGATACATCTTTACTTTATAGACGGAAACAGCTTCGACTGCTGATTTTTTTTTTTTTTAATTTAGTAATGTTTACATCTAAATTTGTGATTGTTTTTCTTCTTTATGGAAGTTTAGAATTTTACTATCGTTATATTTATTATATTATATTGTTTATATCAGTTTACAATTTAGCTAATCTATAATTTGTACCACTTACTTGCAACTGTTTGTAGACATTGCATTCTATTTAGTACAACCCATCATGTTTACTATTTTCTCTTTTGATTCTATAGCCTATGTAAATGGTCTTATAATTTTGATTGTCTATGTAAATCTGTGTAATATTCCAGGCACCCTATTTTCATAGCTATTATGTACTTTGTTAAAAGTAAAGTTAGTGCTGCAACGACATAATACCTGTAGGTCTACTATTGTTTTAAAAAATTTCAATGTATGTGCAAACCAGTCAATTTATTTTTATGTTTGTGTACATGAAAAAACTCAGAAACTCTTGTCTGTAATGCTAAGGAGACTAATATTATACTCTCAAATAACCTCATTATTACCGCGACTAGTACCATTTAGGCCTATAGATTTTCCAAAGACTATCCCTGTTTTGATATATTTGTTTTTGCTTTTCTGATTATTCTCACTATTATAAATATTATTGATTTATGAAGACCAACAAAAAATACTACGTAATAAAGCAACTAACTGTGAAGCTCTCAACAAACAAAACCAAATGTTATACTTCCGCTCATTGAATTTATTGAAAACTTGTAGTAGCCTACAGTGGTGAAAAATTAAAGATATAAATCCATTTACCTTAAATGCAGAAGTAATAATTATTAGCATAAACACTATTTAGGCCAACGTTTGGAATCGAAATACATGATAAAAACCATTTACTGTTTTATTGTACCAAACATAATAAAATTACTTATTATTTTATACATGAACGAACTTGAAAAGAATGTGGTTTTTAATAGATACTTTAAACAATCTTGTTTGGAAATGTATTTTGTTGGAAGCTCTCAACAAACAAAACCAAATGTTATACTTCCGCTCATTGAATTTATTGAAAACTTGTAGTAGCCTACAGTGGTGAAAAATTAAAGATATAAATCCATTTACCTTAAATGCTGAAGTAATAATTATTAGCATAAACACTATTTAGGCCAACGTTTGGAATCAAAATACATGATAAAAACCATTTACTGTTTTATTGTACCAAACATAATAAAATTACTTATTATTTTATACATGAACGAACTTGAAAAGAATGTGGTTTTTAATAGATACTTTAAACAATCTTGTTTGGAAATGTTTGCAATTTCTTAGTGTGCTTTCTCTTTAAACATTCTCCATTCTTAAGGCTGATAATATGAAAATATAAATAAATGATTTTTTTAATTTCCACTTACTTGTTTTTCAGAATACTTGAAGACACCAGTTGCTCAAAACACCACAGAAGAAACCAACTTGGGTAAGTAATGAATTCATTGAATAATCTGTTAATTCATCTAGTTTTCTCTGTATTTTAAGTAAAAATTTGGTAAATTCATTATTTTCATTATTTTAACAAGCAGTCGTTCGTTCGATGTGTATTAAGTGTTTACTAAACATATTATTAATTGTAAAAAGAGTATAAAGGAGTACACCTTTTAAACGATTTATGTATCATGTATTTATATAAGCATAAATTTCAAACGAAATATAATGTGCTATTCAGTAAGTATTATACAGTTACTAATAACCAACTAAAACCTCTTAATATATTTACAAAATACAAACTTTTAAATATTTGCATAACACTATGTTTACAATTAACAGATTAAAGCAGGTTGCAAATGCCTCACTTATGGAATTAGAAGTTAGACGTCATTTCGTGAGTTAGAATACAACAAACAAATGAGCAACTAACAAGAATAAATTGTGGTTAAACTGTGTACAATATTGTCAATTTAGAAAATAACCAATAGATAGCAGCACATCATAAACATATTAGCAGAAATACTCAGTATCGGCCAAGACTATTCCCTATTAAGTAAACATATCCAGTCATTCGCGCTAAATCTCTGGCCCTACTGCGTATACTTCAAGATCCAGGTCACAATTTGTCAGATTATACAATTTTTTTTTTTTTTTCATTTGCTGAGATTCGAAAATGGTTAGGGGTTGATGAGTGAATTGAGCAGTGGACCTCTAGTATTTATAAGATAAATACATTATAATTCTAAAGGTAAAAGAACTCTTTTATTATACATTGGTACATCGGGTTGCTTAAATTTGCACATTTCCAAATCCACTGAAATTTTGTTTTTAAACCGTAAACAAAAAAGTCAGTAGTAAACTGATATGCTGACAGGAACATAGCATGTATGTTTGCTTGCGTGCATGTGGTTGTGGAGAAAGGAAAAGAGTTGTGTGCGAAGCACGCTGGTGTCTGTTCTAGACATTTATAAATGGTAGAAGTATAGCTTAGTTTATTTACTGGCTATACTAAGATGGTAGGTAAGCTGTGATTTCTTTAATCAGGAATTAATTTCTTACAGGTGCAATGAGATTTTATACAAGGAGATATTATACAACGGATGAACAATTGGCCCACCGCCTTAAAGGTGTCTTCAGTAAGTAGACAACTTTATAAGCCACAATTGGTTACTAATAGAACTTAATGCATATAAATAGTAACTATTACATATATAATAACGAAGTAGATTGATTTATTTATCTTCTTTAATTAAAGGTGAAATTTTTAAAAATACAGTAGTAAACAAATACAATATTATGCTAAGTACTTTAATATAGTAATTACCTTGCTGAAAAGCATTGGTAAAATATCGTTTTATATCGTTAAACATTTTCTTAACATAACATTTTATTTAAATATTTGAAATTCAATTCCAGAATGCATCAACGAAAATGGCCACAAAGTTTTTAGCATCGAAGCACGTATCATGTTTTTTTATGTAAGTCAGACATAATTCTTTGAGTAGAAAATATAAGTTACATGTAGTTTTTGATAGAAAATATAAGTTAAATACAAATTAATGGTTAAGCTAATAATTGTACCCATGAGATAAATATATGAATACTTATTATTCTGTTTAAGTTAAATTTTGACAGTTTGATTCAATATATAATAAATAATAATATTTTAGTATCTTGATGATTAGAATTTGAAGATAACAATAATTTTTATTGTAAAAATAATCTTAATTTTATTTCTTTGCCAGCAAATTTTTTTATAAAATATGCAAAGAATTATAACTGTTTTGAATAATTTAAAACTTATAATAATATATTATATTATAATACTTATAATAATTCAGTATATTAGACTAACCCCATATCTGGAACTCAATAGTATTATATTTGGATATTGGCTGTACCTCAAATAGTTTCCCAACAAAATTAGATTTGAATGGTATCTCCTATTCTTGGTAACAAGTAGAAATGTTGTGAAACGGATTATTTTTATATTTCAATCGTTGCTGTACCTCAGATAGTTTTAAAGATAAAGTACTTGAAATTAAATGTAGTTTTACCATACAAAATGGCATAAGAGACAAACAGTAATGGTATTAGCCAATTCGACGTTGCGTCGAGGACGAAATGTTTTCATATTTAAATCATTGCTGTATCTCAAATAATTGCCAAGATGTAGCAGTTTCAATTTAAAAACTATTTGTTTAACATTATTACAGTTGGGATTTATAAGCAATGTATTGTTTTACATAACAATAAAACAAAAATAATATAGGAAGGTGTATTATACAATCCCTATTATAGTAAACCAATTATATAGTTTGTTTTTTTTTTTTTGTCCACAGGAATTATTACAAGAAGCAGATAAAGTATTGGCGCAAGAAAGTCAACCAGGAATGGATCAGGCAAGTGTAACTAAACATTAGTTTTAAGCTTTATGCAATATGTCTATTTTAAGTCAATAGACGACGACTATATTGGGATTACCTTGCATAATAAATATATTTATTTGCGTCTGTTTAAATTATGAATGTCAACGAAAATAACTTTGGGTTTGTAAATAATGTATTTATAGTTGCATAATTATATTACAAACAAGAATCCTTTTTAATCAGTTAATATAGGTTAATAATATTACCTAAATACCAAAAATCCTTCTTTGTCATAATTTAGTACCGGTTTCAACGGTATACCGTCCATCAACAGGTCAAGGACTTCATTCTAGTAAACGTCGTCAAAGAATTATATTTTATTTATTTATTTTAGATAATTTAATAGGGGAGACCCCTGCGTGCTCCACACGCCAACCCCCGATGGAACCTTCTAAAAAGATATGTTATGTTTTATCTATACCGGTACTAATATTATAAAAAGGTAAAGTCTGTTTGTATGTAAGGGGGTAATCTCTGGCACTACTGAACCGATTGAAAGATTGTTTTACTAATAAAAAGCTACACTATCCCTGAGTAACATAGGCTGTAATTCATTTTGATACAAACCTTTTTTATTGTAATATTTGTAAATTTAGTCGTAAAAAATCTTAGGTTAGGCCTAGAATGATAAACCAACACAATATGTATTTACATTTATTACCATAGCAACCAATTGAGTAAAATAACAGATAATATAGCTGTTTGGTTCAAATAATATTTCCATTAACATCTGATTTCAAAATTTGAAGCAACTATATTTGTATATCTAGCTTTCAGGTTAGGGTTTTAAAGTGTAGACCTGAGCCTTGCTGGTTCTTTTAAACATTATTAACTGTTGTTATAAAATATAAGAAATAATTTGGTTTGAACATTTAACATTATTTACCATCTTAGTTTTGAGGTTGTTATTAATACTACACCTTTATTATAAATAAAACATAAAATATATTTTTAGAAGGTTCCATTGGGGGTTGGCGTGCGAAGCACGCATGGGTCTCCCCTAGATTATAATAAAGGTGTAGGATTATTAATAATCTCAAAACTAAGATGATAAACAATGTTAAATGTTCAAATCAAATTATATCGTATATTTTATAACAACAGTTAATAAGAGTTAAAAGAACCAGTAAGGCTCAGGTGTAGGCCTACACTTAATCAAAACCCTTACCAAAAAGTTATTATCAATTACCATATATTATCAATAAATATGCCTACTATAATATGTCTTATTTAATTTTAATTAGGATGTAACATAGTTTTTTCTTATTTTTAAATTCCTTAACACAAGTTTTTATTGGTTTGCGTGTGTTAAAACACGTGTTGGTTGAGCCTAGGCCTAACTTAAAATATTATTTTGTACTAAAAGCTGGACATCCGAATCAACTGTTTTAGCTGTTATTTTAATCAATTGGTTGCTATTGTAATGAATGTAAATACATTCAAGAAGTTGTTTTTTCAGTCTAGGCCTAACCTAAAATTATGTTTAATTTATTTTACCTGTCTTAATGGCAACATACACACATGCTTTATGTTTTTGTGCTTTTTGTGCACATCTTTGAATGATATAAGTTTCATTTTTCAATTGTGGTTTCTTAGTTTTTCATAATGTTGCTTATTTATTGGTATTTCAGCTATTAGTCACTAGTGTTTAACGTCCAAATTGATCCTGTGAATTTGTTCGTTGAAAGATACTGGCCACCAGAGATAATAATACCAAGAGCTGGCCACCTGTAAGCCAGCTGTTTTCTGTAAACCAGCTGATTCCTTTTGCTACAATTGTACAATTGTCTTAGATGCACAATCACGTGTTTTAATAATCAGCTGGATAGGGAAACTTAAAGTGATGATAAAATAGGTTTTAAAAAGTTATTTTATTACATTCTAAATGAAATTATTTCAAAAATGTAAGTAAATTGTGCAAATATATAATGATTGATTTTTTATTTAAAACAAATCGCGTGTAAAACAGTTCAGTGGAAACCTCAAGTGAACCCTTCAAAGAAGTGTAAAGTTGCAATTTTACCCCATGTTAAATCTCCATAAGAAAAGTTTATTTTCCATTTTTGATAAAATCAACATAAATATTTTCAAAATACAAATAAAACCTGCACATATAGGACCGTTAACCTTCGCTTTGGTTCAACCCGCATGTAAATCGGTCCAGTAGAACGGTCAGGCTCGCTGTCATAAGCTTTAATTTTTTCCCTATGTTAAATCTCCATAAGAAAAGTTTATTTTCCATTTTTGACCCAATTAACATAAATATTTTCAAAATACAAATAAAACCTGCACATATAGGACCGCTAACCTTTGTTTTTTTACAACCCCCATGTAAATCGGTCCAGTCGGTCAGGCTCGCTGTCATTAGTTTTGCAAAAGTGTTTTAGTATATAAGATTAACAGTTAGAACAAAACCGAGTATAAACACATTTCCACTTCATATACTGCTTGCGGATTTATTATAAAACTTAATAAAACTACTTGAATACATTTGTTGTTGTTATGTTTTACAATTTTTAACGAGGTAATTTAACGTAGCCTGTATTGTAGGTAGAATGTTGTATTCATAAATTTACTAGTATAGCCAAATATGATAAAAACACCACGTGAGTAAAGTGCCCTTTGTGAAATGTATAACGGTATATTTAGTAAAAATACCAAAAATAGGTGTATTTCTTTTAGTATTCGGGTAACATAATAAGCTTTTTACATAGCATAAACTAATCCTGTTCTTAGCTTACAATCTTAAAAAGTCTTTCATTTCATTAATATTTTTGGTTAAGATAAAATCAAATTAGTGCCACCTGTGCATAATTTATCTATACTTTTTGCATTATGGTAGAAACTTTAGTTTATAGGTAAACTCTATCAACTGGGATTAAAAGGGCAACAATTTTATAAAAGTCTTGAACTATGCCCTTATTTTGTTAATTTTATGGACCACCGGGTATGTATTAATATATTCGTAACCATAGCAACTACAAGTAAATGTGTAGATAAATTAATTGTAAGAGACGTTTATTTAATTTGTTTTAATACCAACATTAAGCCTATAATAGAAATCAGGAAGTCTAAATTATTAACCAGTGAAGAATTATAAAACAATATATAAATGCATTCTGATATTACCACGAACATAGAATACATAGAAACAAAAATATAACCATTGTTTTGTAATATCAGTATAGTCTTTATAATTTATATAATCATATGTACTTATTCATTCGTTGATACTTTTAGGCTTATGTAAATGAGATGAAGATTTTTAAGCAACAAACCAATGCACAGTTAGAACGACACCTTGCCTTGATTTCATTTCTATAATAATATAAAGGTAAATAGATTTGTGTTTGTAACCAGTAAAATATCAAAATGTTTTTTCACAATCAAATTTATTTTTTCATTTTTTTAAAGAATTTATATTTAATAAATTTATTCTGTACGTGAATCACACCAATGTATTTGGTTTAGGTATTCATTTAGCTTCAAATAAACACTATCATACATACTATTGTAAGTAGATTACATTACATTAACTAAATCTTCTTGTAGATGATTACAGCTAGTTGACAATAGTTCTGAAATACGGTTTTTAAAGTAATTATATTAAATCTTTCAGAATTTTTCAGATGTTTCTAATATGTTGAAGAATATGCACCAATTACTATGCCACACAAGAAAAAAACAATGCAAGAAATTTTTACTATAATATATTATATAAAAACTATAAAATGTAAAAAAAATATTTAAAACATATATTCCATTTGATTTATTTACATTTTTATGGTAATAGTCTAAAACAAATGTTGATTATAAAATTAACTAAAGGATAAAACCACATGCTGCGAACGCCAAAATGTTGCTGTAAGCTAAGTAGCATACATTTAAATAGAAGTTTTACTTACGTAGGAATTCAGTATTACAGACAGTCATATGCACAGTAATTAGTTTAATAATTTGTAATTCTGTCCCAGATATGTTAATCATTCTAGGCCAGTATTTCTGTAATTCAGGTTAAGCCACCAGGATTGGGAATCGCTTGGGTCCATTCAACTTGATTTTGCCAAAACCCAGTAATCACTACTTTACAACTTTTTGGGATGACGGTTTTAAATCAAGTTAACCATAAAGACATATTCGTAATGAACATTTTAATGTCAGGCCTAAATATGTATAAGCCTGGGTAAATATTTTGTGTGTGTTCTACTCGCAGTCAAACAAACGTAATTATTTATAGTTGACGATCGTTTCTGGTTTGTTATTCAGATATTGTCAAACCGATGTGAAATTTTTTTATTGGATTTGTTTATAACACATAACACAAATTACACCACTGGAAACATAAATTAAAACATTTACGAAACGTCGCACTGTCACTATATCCATAAAACATTTATTGTAAATCACACACGTGTTAACTCTTTCATTGTTCGGTTAGTACCGAATGGCTTGGCTTCTCGGTCTTCGTTACTTCTGATTGAAATGGCAGTATGCTGTTTAATGTGGTGTTTCATTGGAAGTAGATTTATCCACTGAATACTGTAGACGGGTGGAATATAATCTGTTTATATATCTAGAATTCGTATAAGAAATTAATAATACTAAAACAATTAATCAAGCTACGCTAAACTTGCATTTTAGCGTTTGTAATAGAACGCGCCTTGACATTACATAAAAAATAGTGAATAAAGATTAAACTGCAACCTCACCCGATCTAGCGTCTGACATAGACAACTCAAAAACAGCTGGAACCCAGCACTGCACAGCGCATGGGCAATAATGAGATCTCCTTCTTTAAATCGACTTACAACCTTCTAAAACCACACGTCAGTAATTAATACGTTTGGTAATACAAAATAAAAGCTAAAAGAATAGTAAGCAATGCTTGTATCAGTTTAGTCGTTCGCAAATTTAAAACAGTGTAATAGATCGAAGTAGTGTTTTGTGTAATGTGACGTGAATTAATTGTAACACGTAATGGCAGAATAACTGGCCATGTTTGCTATTTGTCAAATTTCTAACCGGCGGAAATGTTTACTTCTCTCTTACCAGGTAAAGAATTCAAACAAATCTTTTAAACTAATTTCCATCTGAGTTTGCTATAAAAATGTATATTGTCTGAATTTAACTTTAACCATATCTCTACATTTTACAAAGTAATTATTCGACATAACTTAATTTAGCCTAAACAGCCTATCTTTTAATATCAGTATACTAGCCTATAAGCCTTATCAAAGTGCAGTTTATTATTTAATAGCCTTTTAGAGCCATATAAAAGAAAAATATATTAATAGTGTCTGTTCAAAGTATTTCTTTAATTAATTCCATAAAATCATAAGTTACAATACAGTTTTATACATGATGTTACAATACAGTTTTATACATGATTTTAGACATGACCGTTTATAAACACCTTGAACTAGAAAAACTGAAACTAAATCATGTTGTACTTTGTTCATAGTGAAAACCACTGGTTCAAGAATCACCGGTTGTTCTACATGAACTGAACATTGAACATTTCAGTTATTCCACCGTCTTCGCAAAGAACAATTTGTGTGCAATAGTAACTGAAGTGCATTATTACTGATCACACATAAACGACACTTGATTTCGAATTAGCTATTACTTTTTTTTTAATAAATCAACCAACAAAGGCTTTTCTAACTAATTCTAATCTAACAAAGGCTATAAACAAACACTTTCTTTTATTAAACAAAAAATTTGGATGAGATAGCATGCATTTTTAGACCTTACAACCCCAAAGGGTTATTTCAAATTTGTTTTAAAATTATTTATTACATGAGAGACGTCTCAATAAAATTAAACACCATTATTTTTATTATTTAATTTTTGCTTAGTATTAAGGTTGGCCAACGAAATAAAAGTTATTAGTAAAACCGTGGTAAATGTATTTTAATTTTGTAACTTTGTAAATGCAACAAATTGTATCTTTTGATTTTGATTATAAATAGGAGGGAGGGTTTTTCATTTTACTTTTGAGGAGGGATTTTTTTAAACTTAACTAAATTAATAAAGTAAATGTAAATTTTCTTTAAAATCTTTCTTATTTTTGTACATAAGAGCATATAAATTTTCGTCGTTTTTCTCTTAAGGGCATATCAGATTTTTTACATTAATATATATAGACTACATATATTAATTAAAATAAAGTTTAATAAATAAACTGTTTATTATGTGAATTGTATGTATTGTGATTTCCTGTAAACAGGAAACACATGTACTCACTCAGGTGTTTGAAAACAGCTTTAAATAATGTAAAAGGTTATAAACCATATTTCGTTGTAAATTTTTTAATTATTTTTCTATTTTTTATTTATTCATACATGTACCACTTTAGTTCGGTCCAGTACGTTCTTCCAAATCTTTATTTTCCCTTAGATGGTACAGCATTTATTTTTATTCAAAAATGACAACATGAAACTACTCAGCACAATACAAAATATTAAATTTAAGGGTCGGCTCTAGCTGTCGGCCATGTTGATTGACACTCCATAACACCAATGTTAAATTAAAATCCAAATTTTTCCTTTATTTTTGATCGGAAAATTATAAACGATATGTCATTTTAAAGCTATGGTCAATATGCATGCAAATGGCTTTTTCAAAACTAAAAAAAATATTTTTATTAACAATTTAAAACATTGAGTTTTAATATTTGTTTATGTTGTCACTATTAATTATAGCGAAAAACTACCAAGCCATTCGCATGAAAAATTTCGTCCCCAAGAGTTTTGTATTTTTTTTAAAACGCTATTTGAACAATTGCGGGTTTTAAATGGATTTAGGCTGAGCAATGTCCGTGTAACCTACCGCCACTATAGGGTGATTTTAATATTTTTTACATTGCAACTATTCATTATAGCGAAAAACTACATGGTAAAACTTTAACCAGACTGTACTGAGTCTGAGAGGATGAACAGCTTATCAAGCTCATCGGTAGTCATCCAGTACTGTGGAATATTGCCGATAAACAGTTTAAAAAACCCACTTTTTTCCACCACTAAATTAAAAAATCATCAATTTTGCGCCCCAAAATTTTACGCCCTAGGCGGCCACAACTGTCCGGCCCTGGGCCTAGCCCACTTCGTCTATTACGCTTGACATCGATTATAAAATAATACATTAGATAATCAATTATTATATTCCTACACCTTTTGAGGTAATGATTAAAATATATAATAAATATGTTGTTTTTTTAAGCGGAACTTAATTTTTGTTATTTTTGGATATATATAATATAAACAATTTAAGTTATATTTCAGCACAAAATTGTACAAGCATAATAATATATAATAATATACACTATATGCAGTTGTTTTCGTCTGCTAAGTTTTTATTTTACTTCAAATAATAATGATAATTTAGGCAATTTAAGTACGTTTTTACGATTAATGAACCACCGTTACTTATGCTATTTATTCACTTTTTTTATTAAAACATATTATAAGTGCTAAAATAGTTGTCATTATAGTTGCCAGTATGGCTATCAAATTCTGGCACCTTGTATGGCAGGAGATTGGCCTTTTGATCAACAAAAGTGGTAAGTAATTCTTTTTTGTTTTTATTTTTGGGAAGTTGTGACGAAAAGTAGACAGACAATGTGGTAGGCTCGGGTTCCTAAATTCAAAACGGCGAAGTTTATTTTTGTGTTATTTTCGTCAAAAAAAGAAAAATGCATTTTTTTCTTAAAGTTAAATAGATTGTGGGTGTTTATTGCTAAGGTTTTTTGCAAAATGTCTTTTTGCAACTGAGTAAAAAATTTAATAAAATTTACTATTTATATCATACTTTTATGAAAACAAAACAATGGTTTTTGAAAATGTATTCGGTAATCAACGGCCGCATATATGACAGTTCTTCAAAATGAAACCAAATTTTTTAATTTATTTCTCGAACTAAAGGAAAAAATTTCTTATTCTGTAGCATTGCTCTTATAGGAATCAGATTCAATATGGCGGACCTTAACCAATCCAAAATCAACGATAAACAGATAGTAAAAGGATTATATTTATATAGTAATACACTATAGTAAAACTCCTGTTAATTGAACTAAAGGGGGGGGGAGGCGTTTCGGACAACTATTTATTCGGTTAAGCCATGAACACCTAACACTACAGTTTTGAACGAATTCAAAAATCTCTTTGTAAGCTACACTTATGTTCTTTATTTAAGTTAAAATTACATTTTTAGGATTACAGTACATCACTATATACTCATTAAATTAATAGCAACAGTTTTCAATAAACTTCCATTTTCGATATCATTGATAGCAGCTAATTTATCAGCAAAAGTAATCACAACACGCTTCCGCTTATTGTTAGTCGCCATAGCAGAAAAATACTCTCGCAAAGGAAATAAAAACCACTTGTGTCATGGTATTAGGAGGGGTAGGAGAGTTAGCTGAATTAGTAGGTGTTTTTATAGTTTTAAACTGATAAAAAGTAAAATACGCAGCGCAACTGCGCAAAAAGTGCGGATCTAGGAAAACTCAGCTTAAGCAGCACTGCCGCATTATTATAGCCGAATTTTCTTATCAGGAAGTAACTAGAATTAAATAATGGGAGTTTCCTATGAGTTTTGTTCCTTGTTCCGGGAACTGTTCCAAAAATACCTTTGCACAGGATTATAGTAAATTTAATTGAATTTCGAATGATATAGCTCACACATTGCACTCGGGTTTATGAGTGGGAGAAATTGCGTAATTACCTTACATTGATAAGGAAAAAACATTTATCAGGAGCTTCTTACCAATTTTTTCCTTGTTCCGGGGACTGTACCTGAAATACAATTGCACAGGATTATAGTAAATTGAATTACCTTTCAAACGATATGGCTTAAAAATTGCACATGGGCTTCTGAGTGGGAGAAATTGCGCAAAAACCTGACATGGATAGTGAAAAAATCATTTGTCGGGAGTTTCC
>JAGFPH010004314.1:49743-60286 GCA_018207615.1 Philaenus spumarius | reverse complement strand
GGGAGAAATTGCTCAAAAACCTGACATGGATAGTGAAAAAATCATTTATCGGGAGTTTCCTATCAATTTTGTTCTTTGTTAAGGGGGCTGTACCTGTATTAATTTTGCACAGGATTATAGTAAGTTTAATTACCTTTCGAATGATATAGCTAAAAAATTGCACACGGGCTTACATGTGGGAGAAATTTCGCAAAAACCTAACATGGATAATGAAAAATAATTTATCGGGAGATTCCTATCAAGTTTGTTCCTAGATCCAGGGACTGTTCCTGAAATACCATTACACATGATTGTAGTAAATTTAATGACCTTTTGAATAATATAGCTCAAAAATTGCACACGGGCTAATGAGTGGGAGAAATTTCACAAAAACCTTACATGGATAATGAAAAAATCATTTATCAGGAGCTTCCTATCAATTTTGATCCTTGTTCCGGGAACTGAACCTAAATTACCTTTGTACACAGGATTGTAGTAAATTTAATTACCATTCGAATGGTATAGCTAAAAAATTACACGCAGTCTCATGAGTTTGCGATATTGCTCAAAAACCTTACATTTATAATGAAAAAAATCATTTATCAAGAGCTTCATATAATTTTGATCCTTGTTCCGGGGACTGTTGTTCAATTACCTTTGCACAGAATTGTAGTAAATTTAAATACGTTTCCAATGATATTGCTCAGAAATTGCACTCGGGTTTATGAGTGGGAGAAATTGCACAAAAACCTGACATGGATAATTAAAGAATTATTTTTATTAATTTTGTTCCTTGTTGCTAGGACTGTACCTGAATTACCTTTATACAAGATTGAAGTAAATTTAATTACCTTTCGAATGATATTGCTAAAAAAAATGCTCTCGGGCTTATAAGTGAGCGAAATTGCGCAAAAACCTTATATATATAATGAAAAATCATTTTTATCGGGAGATTCATATCGGTTTTGTTCCTTGTTCCGGGGACTGTACCTGATTTACCTTTGTACAGGATTGTAGTAAATTAAATTACCTTTCGAACGATATAGCTCAAAAATTGCACACGGGATCATGAGTGAGAGAAATTGTGCAAAAACCTGACATGGATAATGAAAAAATCATTTATCGATAGCTTTCTATCAAATTTGTTCCTTGTTCCGGGGACTGTACCTGAAAAACCTTTTTAGGATTGTAGTAAATTTAATTACCTTTCGAACGATAAAGCTCAAAAACTGCACACGGGCTTAAGAGTGGAAGAAATAATGCAATTTCCTCGTTCTAACTTTGCCATTTTGGTTTGAATCAAACAAACCGCCATTTTGTGTCAAATCGAAAAATAAAAAAAATCAGTGACTTGGAAATCCTACAAGGACCCTTCCACTAAACTTTCAGCTATTTTGAATTATATTTACTACCATTTTATCAAGGTGAGAAAACTCCATATACTTATATACCCTTAAATCCCTACCCAAAAACGATTAATCGGTATAACTCCGCCTTTTTGAATCGGATCGCATTTTCACCAAAAAATCAGTAATTTTGTAGCATATTTACTACCACTTATCAATCCGGGAATAAAACATATATATATATATATATATATATATATATATATATTAATGAATTTTTGGTATCGTCTCCAAATGGTCTGAAACGAAGTTTTACCCTCCTCCGACGAACCGTTTTCAAGTTGGGTCGTGTGTAATCAAGATTTATAGAGTATAGGCTGAGTGTTGCGACGCGAGGTATGCAGTGACGTCACTGGCTCGGCTTGATAGGCGAGGGGGAGGAGGGGTTGACCCACCTCCTTACTCTATGCATCTTGGAGTGTAGTAGCTCTTATTTTCTTCAAAAATTCGGCTAAAAAATAATAATAAAATAGTAATAAAAACGAGGGGGGAATGTATTTGGAAATTGGAATAGTAATGTTGGAGTAATTTATTTGGTGCTTCGACAATCGCCGGCCTATATCTAAAATTTGTTAAATCTGAAATCATTACGAAACCTGTCGAACTTGCATATAGACCTACGGTATAGTGAAATAACATTAATTTTAATCTATAAATCTAATATTGTTAAACAGTTCATTTAGAATCTGCGAAATAAAAGAAAGGAAAAGTTTCAAGACTAGTCTACTCGTAATCTGAATGCCATTATTGATGATCGATTCTGGTTTTAAGCATAACGATTGTTGCAGGAGCTTAGACTGTTCCAATTACTTAAGTGCATGCAACGTGGCTTCTCTGTGCAACTACAGGAAAAGGGGATTAAACAGCTTCTCTCGGTCTAATCTCGACATAGGATTTACAGTACATATCCACGGATAAACTGAACAGTAATAGCAGAGAGAAATATTAAATACAATTCCCATGTTTTATATACTGTATTATTTCTGCTAATCTTATCAAGACATTATGTTTCATCTTTGCTATGCTTGCGTCGATTTAAAACTGTATATACAACATTTATGTGCAGTAAATGAAAATTTTTATCTTTTAAATATAACAACTAATGTTTTAACTTCGTACGTTGTGTAAGTAAAGTTTCAGCCAAAGTAAACACGAAATCAACTTTTATATTTGAAGGAGGTTTTAGTTTAGCACAAAAACATTAAGGGAACCTAGATTTACTGTAAATGTGTATGTATAATTTGTGTATTTGTTCAACACATTAAAAAGACATGTTTTACTCAAATTAACCTTCCAGAGTATATACGAAATGCTTTTATGAAATGTAACTTTTTATTGCGAAAAAGTTTTATAATCAGATTTTCTCTAATACCAAATAAAAACACCAATAAATTAACTGGAATAACCAACAATTTAAAAAGCATTAACAAAAAAAATATTATTTAAAAATAATCCCTAGCAGATTAGCATGTATGATATAACAGCCTATGTGTATTGTAACAATATCGACAGTTACAAAATAAAACAAAACAAATTATTGATGCGAAAGCAACACCAACAGTTCCAATACCCAGTTACAGGGACAGCATGTAATTAAATTGACAACAACGATTTAATCAAATTAAAATAACAATAAACACTTGAAACGTTTTACAAAATATATATTTAATATGTATATTTTACTTAAAAAAACAAATATGTTTAACTTATAAAACAAGTTTAATTAGTAATACTAATGCAAACTGAAAACAATAATTCGACTTAATGTATTACAGCCAAATATTTTACCAAAAATAATCTACACAATTGTTTATGATTATTTTTAATTTATGAAATTATTATTTACACAGCATAATTTTTAAAAACATGCATACAATTTTATTAACAAAATTATGAATCAATGGATTGTGAGTAATGTACTATTTCAGGGATACTCTAAAATTTCGGTATCTCGACCGAGTGAAGACATAGTTATTAAAGTTACAGATTTAGTTAGTACAACCATTGACTATATAAGCGTAGCCTAATACTTATATAGTCAATGGTACAACCTAGTCTTTTAGATAAATTAAATATCAAGTTTGTTAGATAAATCAATGAACTGTCATTATTTCTTGGAAACCTTTTGACAAAATTCCTTCTCACTTTTCAAAATTGCCAAACTAAACAATTATTTTTATCGGACATTTTATTTTAGAAAAAGAAATTTTATAATTTGAGTGAATTTTTATATTGTGACATTAATATCAAGTCCATCTGTCAGGTTAGTTTTACGGTTTTATGAGATAAGCCTGAATTTTATTAAGTTAATATAAATTGCAATGAGTTTTCCTGCGTTGTAGGAACCAATCATTTTTGTCTTTTATAGTATGTCACAAAGATATGTAAATGAGATTTTACTCAAATTATTTTACAGTTGTCATTAAATAATTATTATTTGAATCCTTAAAAAGGAAGGTAGACATTCTTTTCCTTTAATAACTTTTTAAAATTAATATTTAAAATTCTTTTTACGTGGCTTATTCTTAATCATTATATTCTCCTTATACAATTCATAAAAAATAACTACTAATTTTTACAATTTAATAACAAGCGTTGTCCTCATAGATATTTATAGTCCTCATAGCATTCTGCCTCGATTCTTAATTATTTTAGTAAAATTGTTTGTTAAAATTGTTTAATTAGTAAAAAAAGTTGGTATCCATACACTTCTTAAATACACATGCATCGGTATATAGAAGTTGTCGGGGTGGGGGGTTTGTTTCAAACCCAAGAGAATCAGAGAATAAAAGAATCGCCAAAATGTGTTAATGCTTTATAAACGCAATGAAGCCAAAAGAATCATTTTTCTTTTAAACAGTTTTCCCATCCTTGCTTTCTGCTTTTCAGAATAGTGTATAGGTTATGGAAGTATCTTTTTTACAATCTTTCTGGAGAAATATTTTTTTCAAATCTGTAACTGACTTTAGGATGTAACTATTGTATTATATGTATGTTGTTATTGATGGAATTTTGAAGATAAACAACTATGTGCGTATTTTAAACAGTTTATTCTCCTTCTTTGATACTTCTGCTTACCTATGCAATTACTGTAGTTAAGAATCACTGCCTGTGTACGACAAAAAACAACTCTTTACGCACAATTTCGCCTGCAATACACTATAGTTTAATATTTATAATTTCCCGATATGTCAGGGTCAGATTTGATAATCAAATTTTGGTGTAGTTCTTAATATGGGGCAGTGTTATTGGCGGGTGGTATTTTGCCACCTAAAGTAAATGGCATACATTGCATCACTATTTGAGAAATTTACCATTTATTTGTCTTAATGTCTTGGAGCAATATTTCTAAAATTAGAAAAAAAAAAACATGAAATTGTGTCCAATTTTCTCTACTTTTCAAAGGATTAAGTCAAAATTTTTAAAACTCTAAGCGTATTTAGTAGGATTTAGATGAAGAGTTATTTATTTATCCTTAAACGGGTCTTTTTTTATATAGAAGGTTTTATTTAGATGAAACCCATTTTATAACACATTCACACGAGTTATAACACCATATTTCTTTTCAAGTTAATGCATATACAATACTTTTCATATTTACCGAGAACAGTTTAGTTCCCTTATTTATGTAGGTATAAGAAGCTACTTGTTGTAGGTTGAAGAAGTAATTATTGAAATATGGAAGGAAATACAAACACGAGTAAACCACACTGAGATGTCAAGAGGAAGAGTGTAATCCTTTATTGTGGATTGTAACCATGGCAACACTACTGAAATACGTATGCTGCTACACAAATGGTATAATTTGAGGTAAGCCGCCTTGTTTAAATATTCAAACCCTGATCAATGTCTTGGACGTGTGCTAAATGTGTCTTGGTTTCTAATTAATTAATGTTGGTTGGAAACAGTAATGTCGTTTGTCATACAGGGTAAGATTAATTACTGTAAACTAAATGTCCAAGTAGTGGGCTTGATTAATAATTTCGTAATACTGTAGTACATAATGAGGTTTACATAAACCTACTCAGTTATTAGCTATGTCTACCGAGTACATTCGTTATAAAAAAAAAGTAGAATATTATTAATAATATACCAGAGATATAATACTGCTTTCATGAAACACATTACACATTAATAATAATAATAATACAAATTCTTATTTTTAGATAGATAACCATTGGGTACTCTTTTCCACTTTACCTCGAGTAATACAATACCAAAATAAATAAATACATCCAAATTAATAATACAACTAACAAATAATACAAATATAAATTGAAAATCACTTCTACTAAGACATAAAGTACAAAAACTGGGAAAACTAAATGTTTATATAGATATCTTCAAAGTAAAGTTAAATTAAAACTAAATTATACTATACAGAAAATAAAATATAATCACACTTACACTCTCAAACACACACATTCAAGAACATCCTCCAAAACAACAAAAATCGACTTAGCGACCGAAACCACACAAAACTATCGCAAAACCTACAACCAAAAGCCGTCTTAAAGTTAATAAGATCATTGATGCATTTCAAACTCTCCAGCAATGAATTCCCAAGACTACATCTTGTTATAGTGAATGATTTATGACATGAATCTCCTCGTCGTATGTCGGTATCATTTAAATTTGACCTACAAACAAACAGATAGCGAGGCAATATAATGAGCAGAATAGCGCGTAATAACAAATTGACAATAATTATGAAAAAAGAAATTTTAGAATAGAAATTTGTTTATAATATTTTGTAACATCATCTTCACGGTTTCAATCAAAAATGAACTGTAAACAATAATTCTGAGCATGCTGAAGTTTGTTAGCTAATACTTTGATGTCAGTAGCACAGTAGTTAAAATATGGATAAATTTATGGTTTCACCAAGCCTGTCAATAAATTTGAACGGTAAGAAATCTTTCAAATTCTTTAGATTATGATGTCATTGCCATTGACTGTCCATGTTAGATTATTGTTAATAGAGAGACCAAAATTTTCACTTTAGAACAAAAAGACAAACGAACATTGTGTGTGGTAAAAGCACATTGTGTGTTGTAAGGTGTTTCATTAAACAGGAGAACGTAAAGAGTAGTTTGAATGTTAAAGAACGTACTCGATTTGTTTTCTGATCGTAGCCTATAACCAAACAATATGGATATCTACCATGAGATAAAAAACACAATTTAGGCCATATTGATCACATTAGAACGAAAACATTTGATTATTTATTATTTACATTGAACTGAAATAAGTGGGCTTTATTACAATTTGCCAGTTAATCATTTACCTGGACTAGGCCTGATGAGTATTTCTTCATTGTTGAAAGAACAGTAGGGCCTAAAAAATTACGTGTTCATAATTGATTCTCTTGGTGTTAGCCCAGTCGGTATAGGTTACAACTACCAGTAATTTGCAATATGGCTGAATTTTTTTTATAAGTACATTAAAGTATATAGATTAACATAAAAAAAGTTTACCAGTCTATCGATTTCCCAAAGTCGAAAAACCAAATCGATTATAATTTTTTTTTTTCGATTATCCTTAATATTTCGAGCTGGGATGAAGATAGAGGAAAATAAAAAATACCACCGTGTAGGGGAGGTATTTTTGAACAAAAAAGGCCATATGTATTTATTTCGTCCAAGCAATGGTTTGTCTGGAAAAAATTCGATAATGCAGGTATGTATTTTGCAGCAGGGGAAATCACTGTTCATAGATCAAAGATTCATCACATCTGTACTGTGTGCTCATTTAAAAAACTAGAGATCAATATTCTGTGTGAGTTGTTTACATACTCGTATTCACTTTTTATAATAGATTTTTTCGATCGTAATACTTTCTGTAGGCTAGACTTATTAAAATAAGAAGTTTTTAGAGAAATTAAAGCTAGCTGTAAAGACGTTAATCGTCCTAAGAGGTTTAACTGTTGAATAGTACGAATAGGAAATGAGTACTGCCTTGAGGTTTCTGTTAAAACGTTCCGCACTGTTTAGCTGAGGGTGAAATAGGGCGATTTTTATTTCATGAAAAATCCAATAATTGCGGAAAGTGTGTGAGTAAAACACGTAGCGTTGTCGGGGATGAGGATTTTTGGGGTACCGTAGTTTTGGAAAACGTTTTGGCTTATGGTGTTATATATTGTAGCTTCTTTAACAGGGAAAATTCAAAATTTGGAGAACTGGTCCACTTCTACCAGTAGTTTGGTTTTGTATTATTCTCGTCAATTTTCCAACGAAACAATACGAATAATTTCCATCGGGCGGGTTGGCACTATTGACACTAAATTCTCCAGCTTGGTATTGTTATGTTGGTTTACGATTGTACATATGTTACTAGAGCAACACATCTCAAAAACAACGTTGTTAAAGTTTGGCCGAAAAAAATCCTCTTAAATGTATTTAGTTTTTAGTAAGCCAAAGTTGCCCTTGTTGACCTTGTTGAGAAAATTTCGATTAGAAGCAACACCTGTTCTTAATATTTAAAAATGGGTATCAGAAAAGGACCGGCTCGTTGATGAGTAAAGATGTCATGAAAGCTGAAAAATGGAAAATTAGCGAGTAAACTGATTTTCAGGATTGTTAAATTTTTTAGGCAAACCAAAATTAAAACTGAAGAAAATAAGCACCAGTGTCATAAATCCAGAAATAGGTTTAGCCAACAGAATACTAAATCAAAAGCAAATAAATCAACTTTGCGATAACTTTAGTGAAAAATTAGGCCATATTAATAAAATCATGCATTAGTTAAAAGTTAATAAATTATCAGCATATGTTAGTTGTAATTACCCAGTATCAATTGATTATAGGAAGCAAGCACATATGAGATAGACCACATGTTGGGCTGCAGTGTTAATATATTATTTTAATGGTTATGGTTAGGAAACCAAATGGTGAAGTTAAGCTATCTTGAGATCCCAGGCGCTTAAATCAGACTATGAAAGCGCTTCCCCCATTAAAGTAATTCTAAGTTAAGGCTGAAATTTACATTTTACAATTTTATCTAACTACAAGTTTATTATAGGTGGTTTTACATGGAAACAACATAGTATATCATGAAACTGTTCTAAACTTACCGAACATGTAAGGCATTAAGGCTTTCCGTCTGTTGGTAGATTTTTCGAATATATTTTTTCATATTAAATAAGTAAACATATCAATACATTTTTAGTATAAAGTTTTCCTACCTTCATTGTTTGAAAAAATGGAAATTATATTTGCAGTAATCGCTCACACTGTCCATCCAGTTTCCAAATATTTAGATGAAATTTCACTCAAATTGAATCACAATATTTACAGAAAAATGCGAAAAATTAACCACACAATGCCTCAACACACATCCGACGACCCGCGTTATAAAGAGGCTCTATAAAATGAGAGATACTGATCAAATTGTCAGAAGTATAGAATCTTTATCAAAGATCATCTACAATAAAATCAATGACCGCTGAATGAATCTAAAAATTTACTTTATTAATTTACTGACTTTAAGAAGATTACAATAATTTTGAGTGAAAAACGTGATAGTGAATCCATGTTATATACTGATTATTGAATTTAGTTTGCTGTATTTGTGTTTAAATTAGCTTGAGTTATTCATTAAAAACAGGTGGTTGGTACACAACAGAAATAAGGGTAATTTTCTTTTATCCTGCGGCGGCGCTTGTTCTGTTACAATTTTGATCTAGATGGCTGTGGTTTGAGCCTTATAACTACAACAACGCCTCAACTCACGTTTGGTGACCTGCGTTGGCCAAATAAAACGTATCTAAAATATAACATATTATATTAGTAATTCATAAAGTGCAGTATTCTATGTGCTTTAGGAGTCCGGTAGTTAATCTTTATCTATTTTATATATTTACAGTTTTTTTTTTTTCTGGAAATATGTATTATGAAGACAGTCATGGTCACTTACTGACAAAGTATTTTTAATTTAGAAATTTTCACCAAGAGTGTATTTCTTTCTTTGATGAATAATACCAAGAAATAATACCAAGAAGTTTCCATACCTATCTCTTTTTAGAGCAAAAATACACGGTTTAAAAACCAACTTTTAATTTAAAAAAAATTTGTTTTAAATATTGTTAAATTTATAGACAAATCTGTTCCTTAAATTAAAATAAACTTCTGAGTAATTATTGTTAGTGTATGACAGTTCCTCAATTATAACAAACAAAAAGTAGCTATAAATTTTGGGTTTCAAAGTTTGGTTTTTCAAAATATACATTTTTATATTTTATTTTGAAAGTCTCTTATTTAAGGATATAAATATTACGTTTAAAAAATATGTTCAATATCTCATTCCCCACTATTTCCGAAATTACATCAGCACTTTTTTAACCCGTAGTATTAGAGAAAAACCGAAGCTGATACAAAATGAATAACAATTTATGAAAAACAAGCCGTACCCGTGACTTTGTACTTGTGTAATATAAATAATGGAACATTTTTAAGCAAAATTATCATCATAAACAATCAAAACTTTTATTGAATTTTTTTTACCCCTTAGATCGCATCTTAGAAAAATTGTAATATGAAAAATGTAGAAAATTATATAGGTATCTTTTTTAAATGGACCACCATTGGTATCTTGTAATGTAAACTATAAATCTGACACGTATATAAGAGACGAATACACGCGTTCTGGGTGTTGGCGTACCTAGTCCTTGACGGCTCTTCACCAACACCCGCCCTAAATGACTATGAAGAACGGTGACTATGATACCTAACTAACAGCAGACACTACCCCCACGAGGCCAACCGCAAATGCGAGAGTACTAAAGTTGCCTCCAGTACTATAAATCTGACAGCAACCATAAAATGGGAAACCTTTCCTTTTTTTTGGAAAAATAAAACAATATGTAGTTAAAATATTTGTAAGTGGCCGCCATTTTCCAATACGGCAGTCTACTTTCAACACCCAGTATTTTATGATGATTTTGTATTTTACAAGTTATTTTAAAACTTTTTTGATCTTGGTGTTTTTTTTTTTTTTATATGACTAACCGTTTAAAAGTTAGAGGGGTATAAAGTTTTAAAGTTCTTGTCCAATATGTACAACAATGTAGAACGAGCTCGACCCTGTTAATGAATAGCTTTACTTTCAACTCCTATTTTCTTCACCCCTTGCACTAAGGGTTGCAGTTATTTAAAAAAAAA
>JAGFPH010004314.1:25752-49733 GCA_018207615.1 Philaenus spumarius | reverse complement strand
TTTTGTTGTTCAACTCCTATTATTTCCACCCCTTGCGCTAAAGGTTGTAGATGTAAAAAGTTTTGGTGATATTAAAAAGATTTACAACCACTTTGAACAGGCTTAATATTGTGTCTAAAAGGGGAACGTTATATTTTTCTGCGACCTCGTTTTGGTCACCCCTAGCACTAAGGATTAGTCGTACCAAACATAGGTTCATACCAACAATTAAGATTATAGAATGTTTACAATGACTTTAAACTATTTGAAACTGTGCATAGTGCATGAACCTGTGACTTACGATTTTTTACTCCAACCCCAAATTTGTCCACATTGAGCTAAGGGCGTCGGTAATCAAAAAAATCAGTAACAAGATTTTTGTAATATTTCGAATATTTACAGCAATTTTTAAAGGGGGTGATATTGTGCCTACTTATAGAATAGTGATTTTTGTTCATCAATCCACATTGTTTCCACCATGGTTCAGAATGGTTCAGTTCCCCGCATACCTTTGATAAGAAATTCAAACTACAGACTCTACCCATTTCAAGATGTAACCATACACAAGACTTGTAACTGTAATTCAAGCAATATACATTTACAACTGAATTTTGTGAACTTTAACAGCATTTCTGATTAACTTTGTATAACAACTTTGTAAATTATGGCTATATGTTTAAGAGCTGTGTAATGACTATCTATTTTGTTTAATAACAAATCCATGATACCAATATTTTTCCATGATTAGCCTAATTTCAAATAATATAGGAGTGCCACATGTTTAAACAAATTTTCGGCTCATGATCTCCAAGAGATTAAAATTAGAAATTCTATTTTTTAATAGTAATATTAAATCAGAATTACCTCTTTTTCATTAGTTTAATTTTGGAAATTATAAAATTTAACCCTATTTCTGCTTGTTGCATATCTTTTACACGTATCTTTATAACGTACAAAATTACGAGGTAATACCTTTAGTATAACAGGTATCAAATTATACTCTTCGTAATTTTAAACCTGTTACACGTATGAACTTCAAACTTTCAGGAAGTAATATTGGGCAAATTCTGCAAATTGGGATATGAAAGAATTTTACAATTTTTCGGTTAAGCTGGCGGTTTTAAGCCAAAAATTTTAAATAGTAACCCTTATTGTGTGATACCTCATTTTAAAGCCCTCGTTAAAACGATACAATCTATATATTTAAAGCCGTAAGGGAAAAAAACATTTGGACAGTTCGTCGTAAAAGTGGCGGAACCAAGAATTTCAGATTTTTCCATTTTTCTACGTATTGTACATACATATTTCTACATACAATTAGATCTGTATTCATTTTAAAATCAAAAACATTGCGAAATTTGTTTAATCTACAAACTATGATTTTCGAAAAAAATTATTTAAAAGAATGTTTGTCGTATTTATGAAAATTGGGCCTACTCAATGATTTTTTTTTTTAATGTATACACATGATTTAATTTTCATCAAGTAATTTTTAAATTGAACTTATTAATTTAACAATGAATAAGTTTTAAAATCAATTTATTATAATAAATATTAATTTTAATAAATAAAATAATTTACTACGTTTTATTTATTTTTATGATTTTTGATGATTTAAATAATAATTAGTTTTAATTATAATTTAGGTATTGAGGTATAAAAGGTGCAGAATTTGCCTAATATAACTCCCTTTAACAAGTAAAGGGAATTCATACAGACAAGCTATTTAGATTTGAAACAATACATTTAACAATTAACATTTAACTTAACAGAACATTACATAAACCTTAAAAATTCAGGGGAAGTTTTTAAATACAACAAAAATATAACAATTTAATTATTAAAACATTTAAATATATAAAACTCATCGTAAATGATGTATTTAAAAAAATAACTGTAATTAAGACAAAGCACAGCAATATAATTAAATAGTTGCTTTATTTAAATGTTAAGAGTGTAGATATTATTACTAAATACATATTTTGACTTACTGTCTGCAATACTCAATTTGTTGTCGTAACACGACGGCCGTTTCAGCTATTCAGCCATTTTCAAGTATTTTTAGCCGGATATACTTTGTCACTTATTAACACAAAAACACTCAATCACAGTACATTAAAACAAACACAATAATAAATACACACGATACATTATTTTAAAAAATGAGAAAACAAAGTCAATTCAAAAATATTCTACTGGTTGGACAAAACATTCCGATACTTATTGCGGACGATGGTCAATCACACTAATCGATGGAGAGGGTTGCTTATCTCCAACGTATCGAACAATGCGTTGGAATCGAAGTTAAGTTTTTCATTTAATAAAATTTTACTATCTCGAATTGCTCAAGGGAATTCATAAATCGGCTCTTTTTACAACGGTGTAATATTTTAAGTGAATCTTCGATACAAGAATATCCATTATCAGCTTGAATAAGGTGTTCTGTAAATTTAGATTCTGACTTTGTTAAGTGTGCAATTTGTTAGGAGGATGGAAAATACTCTTTAAATCTTCTTTTTTTTATCTTCCTGTCTATCCTATATATTTATTTAGACAGTCACTGCATGATAGTTCATATATTCCGGATCCTTTAAAGCGCGCTGGTTTCTTTGTTGACTAAGCCTTTCTACGTATTGAATCTCTCAGATTGTTCCTCGTTAATTTTCTGCATTATTTTCAACTCAATGAGATTTATCATTTATAATAGAAAAATTATGTTATATCATCTATTGATAAGAAATTGGTATTTTTAAACTTAGCTATAATTAATTAAATTTAATCATAGGATGACGAATAATAAAGTTCTGTAAACAACCACGACTAATTAATGATTCTATCCTTCATTGTCAAAGGTTTTCTATTTGCTCTGTAACATTGGACATAACTATAAAATTGGTCTAAGTAATGAAATAACATTTAATTTTTTTCTGTATTTTAATGTACTTTGATATTTTCTAATATCAATTTACTAATTACGAAACAAATATTGATCATTAAAAATATATAATCAAGAAAGATATCTACATCTCTGGGATTAGATTTATGCAGAGAAGCATATTTTTTAATTGTGTAAATCTTTTTACAAAATTCCGAGAGAGTTTGAACCACAAAAATTGTAAATTTTTAATACGTTTACTTTTTTAACAACACTTTTTCGTTTATGATTATTCTTTCAGAGTAACGTTAAACTTATTCAGATAAACTCTAATTAACTTTAAACATTAAAGTAACACTTAAATAGAAATTTCCTTTTTTTTAAATTCAGATCATTATGAAGCTGTTACATGTCTTTGAAAAACATTCTATCCAAACATATATTATATGCGTGACATTAAAGATGCGTAGAAGGAAAGTAGTGCAGAAACGTGAAGAATAGAAGATACTTTTAACTATAAAGATTTGCACCTAATAATTTAAATTTGGCCACATAATGTACATAATGTGTTCATAAAGTAACAAAGTTTAGTAAATGGGTTTGAAAATCGTTTTATTCTGGATTACGATGGCGTCCATTTAAATGTAAAAATGCAATAGTTGGTTTAAAATTACAATGCGTAAAACTATACAATTCGTTTTTATTAAGTTTGCACATTGCAGAGGCCCATGAATAAATTTAATGCTTCCGTATATACATGTTTCACTACTTCAATTAATTTGACATCTTCAAAAAATGCATTCAAATTTAAACGAGAAACATGTAGGATCCCGACAACAATGCATGATATTATTATATTATTGCATGACATATACAAAATACACAATACATACGAACATGTTAATATTTATAGAAAAATGAGAGAACGCGGTCAACCACTACGTCACTCCTCTATTTATATGAATACCTCTGGTCTAAGAAAAGCTGCCTTGTGTTGTAACTGTTTTAATTATTAATGAAATTAAATTGTAGCAAACTACCCAAACTACATTTAAATTATTGGGGAAATTAAATTGTAGAAAATCACAAATTTACATTATTGGAGAACTAAATTACAGCCAACCACACATTTAAATTATTGGGGAAATTAAATGAGTCACTCACACATTTAAATTATTGGAGAAATTAAATTGTAGCCAACTACATATTTAAAATATTGGGGAAATTAAATGCTAGTCAACCCCACATTTAAATTATTTTGGAAATTTAATTGTAGCCAAACACACATTTAAATTATTTTGGAAATTCAATTTTAGCCAAACACACATTTAAATTATTGGGGAATTTAAATGGCAGCCAACCACACATTTAAATGAGTGGGTAAATTAAATTACAGCCAACCACACATTTAAACTATTGGGGAAATCACATTGTGCCCAACCACACATTTAAAAATGTATTTTTTGTACTTGTAATTATTTGAAAGAATTAGTTTCCATATAGTTTCACTTAAAATATAAACTTTGTTAGTAATAAGTATTGTATTTAAAAATAATTACTATTTGTATACTTTCAAAATAAATATAACACACAAAAAGTTGTGACTGTACAAATATACCTATATACTTAAACGAACCATTAATTCAAACCCAAATAAAATAAAAGATGATGTGGTTTGTTATTCCCAAGGATAATTCCTGTTATATATAATGAAATGTTCTTGTTAAAGAGTCACATTATAATTTGCAACATTTTTGTAACTATGTATTATAATTTAATTATTTTTTTTTTAATGTTTTTTTTTTGACATTCTTTTATTTAGGGTATAATAATGAATTATAGAATATATTTGTTATGAAATATTTGGCTTAAAACCTTTACTATCTGTTGTTCTGCAATGAGGTAGTGGGATTGTGCTTTGATTTACTACTTATTTTCTGACATGGTTTGTCAATCTAATGTTGTTAAATCTACCTAAATAATTGACTCATATCATCAATATCCTACGATATTAATTAGCGTTTGTTTGCGGACTATTTGTATTTCTACATATTAGTCCAACTATAAATCCATGGTCCATTTTTAATGTTTAAATCCCGTATGTAACAATTTGATGTTTTCTATGAAAACAATATGTAAAAACATAATTTGCCATCCAAGGATAAACAACAATGTAGATTTTCGAGAAAATAAAAAAGCTTGAATCTAAAAAATTACACATGTAGGCCTACCATATCGCTAACTGTTTTCAAAATCTGGATCTAGTTTAAAAGTTGTGCTAGTAATCAGCAAATGCAAGGCAAGACAAATAAATGTGTGAACAAATTTTAATCAGTGTTTATGATTCACAATGAAAACACTTATAATGTTTTACAGTTATTATTTATTAGTCATAATTAGTTATAATTATTAACAGTAACTATATAGGCATGAACATCAGTGGCCATCTTGAATGTCTCTCTTGTCATAGTGTGATAGACCATAGAGTCATGTCTGATGTCTATCTATGCTAGTATAATTACATTTATAACTATATTATATCAACATCTTTCCTCTTCAGATAAAACAAATAAACTTTACAATACAATAAGTAAATAAACATTTTATATAATCAATTTAACTTACCGTTTAAGAACTTAATAGTATAAAACAAATAATAACTTTTATAATTGTTAGTAGAACTTCTTTAACATAAATTACTTTTCTTTTTTTATAAACATAATTCTATTTGAAATTAACCTAAAATATAAATTCTTTTTAACTATTTACATTCAACACAATACTTCCAGGTTGTATAAAATTAAAGACAATTTTTATTTAAGTAATACCTATATACAGTTTACTAAAATATAATAATTTGATCATAATCTATTTTGTTTAATATGTTAACCTTTCAGGATTGTTAACCTGTCGTCCACTTTTGGTAATGTAACCATCCATTTGTTTAATTACATTATTTTCTAAATCTAACTCTTCTTCTGAACTATAGTTACTATAATTTACTAAGTCAGTATTGTTTTTCCCATTAGAACTAGTATTTTGATTAGGAATAATTCCAATTGGAGAAGGTATAATTAATTTTCTATTTCTTTGATATTTTTGACCTTTTTCATATTTGATTACATAAGACCGTGGAATTGTTTCTTTACTTATAATCTTCCCAGGAGTCCAAGAAGATTCTAAATATTTTTTAAATAACACTTTGTCATTGATATTTAGGTGTGGTAAAGGTTTAGCTGTCTTATTATAATATTTTTGTATAGCCTGTTTTCTGTTTCTTAATGCTAACAAATTTGGTTTGACTAATTTTGACTTAAGATAACTATTATTATGTGGTAACAATGTATTAAGGTTTCGAGAAAACAATAACTGTGCTGGTGAAGGCAAATGAGGTTTTGCAGTGTTTCTATAATACAAAAAAGATAAATATGGATCTGACTTATCATAATCACATTTTTTAATTATCCCTTTAGATTTTTTAACAGCTGATTCAGCTGAGCCATTTGATTGTGAATGTTTTGAGCTTATTATTACATGATCGTATTCATAATCAGTTACAAATTTTTTAAATTCTTTAGCAGTAAATTGAGATCCTGCATCAGTAACCAATGTTTGAGGAATACCATGCCTTGCAAAAATTGATTTAAACTTATTTATTACAGATTTACTTGTAATATCAGGTAATGAGACAAGTTCTATATATTTAGAATAGTAGTCCATTACGACTAAATAGTGAACATTTTTATATTCAAATATATCAGCTGATAGTTTACTCCATGGCATTTCTGGTATGTCATGAAACAAAATTGGTTCTTTACTATTAGATGGTTTGTGCATGGCACAAGTTACACAATTATTAACCATATGTTTTATATTTGAATGGATACCCGGCCAATAGAGAACATTTCTAGCTCTAAGTTCACATGTTTGTACACCAACATGACCTTCATGCAATCTTGACAACATTTCTTTTTGCAAATTTTTTGGAACCACAATGCTTTAATTTTTAAAAATAATGTCAGAAATCACATGTAAATCATGCCTTATATTCCAAAATGGTTTTACTAAATTTTCTATGTTTTCTCTTTTGTCCGGCCATCCCTTTATTACATAGTTTTTAACCTTAAGTAAACATGTATCATTATTTGTTTCTTTCTTAAACAATTCTAATTTTTTAACAGAAATCGGTAAATTTTGTTTAAATACATTTATTTGACATATTATATCTCCATCTAAGGTATCTATTTCTTCTAAGTTATTTACAGGTAAAGATGCTCTTGATAAAGTATCTGCTATGAACATTAATTTACCTTGTTTATATTTTATTTCTAAATCATATCTTTGTACTTTAAGTAGCATACGCTGTAATCTTAAAGGGGCAGCACTTATAGGCTTCCTAAACAGACTTTCTAAAGTTTTATGATCTGTCTCGACAAGAACTTTTCTACCAAATATGTATTGATGA
This sequence comes from Philaenus spumarius, assembly GCA_018207615.1. Classification (NCBI taxonomy): domain Eukaryota; kingdom Metazoa; phylum Arthropoda; class Insecta; order Hemiptera; family Aphrophoridae; genus Philaenus; species Philaenus spumarius. Next base: position 42,414 of record JAGFPH010004314.1, on the reverse strand, counting down.
AATCTTGTACATCCAAATACTATTCCTAACATTTCTTTTTCTATTTGACTATAATTTGCTTGTGTATCAGTTAAAGATCTAGAGGTATAGCAAATAGGTTGATTTTCTGACATTAACACAGCTCCTAGACCAGTTGAAGAGCAATCTACAGAAACAGTTAATTCTTTTTTAGGATTATAGTAAGTTAGAACAGGTTGATTTGCTATTATTTCTTTTAGTTTATCAAAAGCTATTTGATTTACACTATCCCATTGAAATAGTACATTTTTTCTAAGTAACATTCTTAATGGTGCAGTAATGCTAGAATAATTTGGAATAAACTTAGAGAGGTAATTTGTTATGCCTATAAATCTTTCTAACTCCTTTCTATTGGTAGGAGAAGGCATTTTTTGTATGGCTAAAATTTTTTTATTATCTGGTGAAATACCGTTTTTAGAAAATTCATGACCTAAAAATTTAATTGTAGAAACACCAAAGCTACATTTAGACAAATTGAATTTAATACCATTATCATTTGCTATTTTCAACACCTGTTTTAATCTTTCATCATGTATTTGTTTATTAGGCGCATAAATGCAAACATCATCCATATAGTTTACAACACCATTTATACTTGATAACATTTCTGAAAATTTTGCATGAAATATTTCAGGAGCGCTACTTATGCCATATGGTAACCTACAAAATCTATAGCGACCATAGTGTGTGTTAAAAGTACATAGTTTACTACTACTTTCATCTAGTTTTAGCATCCAAAATGCTCTACTTGTATCTAATACAGAGAAAATCTTAGCATCAGTAAATTTAGAATATAATTCTTCTAAAGTAGGCAATTGACAATGGGGTCTTTTAATGTATTTATTTAAATTACGTGGATCTAGACAAACTCTAAGCCCTGAATTCTTTTTATTTATTAGAACCATACTATTGACCCATTCTGTAGGTTCTGATACTTTACATACAATACCTAGAGATTCCATTTTATTTAATTCCTGCTTTAAAGGCTGCAACAAAGCAAAAGGAACTCTTCTGGTTGGTTCTATTTTGGGCTCAAAATGTTCCATTAATTCTAAATGAACAATTCCTGGAATATCTCCCAATTGATTATCAAACAAATGTTTATATTCATTTGCTATCTGTTGTTGATTATCATTTAGGCCTATACTATTGACATTTACTGTGCGTTCAATCAAACCTAAGCTACAACATGTTTCTAATCCTAAAATAGGAGAACATTCTGCATTTACTATTATGAAAGAAATAGAATAAGTTTTACCATTATAAGTACAATCTAAATCACATTTTCCTGCAACATTAACTTTTTCTCCAGTAAAAGACGTTATATTGAGTAATACTTTCTTAATCAGTGTATTAGGCAACCCTAGATTTTTAAATTGTGAAATAGAAAGCAAATTAGTTTGTTTTCCTGTATCCAGTTTAAAATTTATCTTTTGGTTACGAATTATTAATGTTTCTATCCATTCATTAGGATCTTTGTAACCTTTTTGTACTGTTTCTATTTTAATATTTTCTATATCTAGGCCTACATCCATTTCCTCTTCACTAATACTAACACAATTTATTTTATTAGAAGTAAATTTACTTGTTAAACAATGAGAAGAGTAATGGTTTTTCTTTTTACATCTATAACATGACACACCATATGCTGGACAGTTATTAATTTCATGGTTTCTACCACAATTTCTAAAATTATTTATAAACTTATTTTTCTTTTGTAAATTATGTCTATTATTGACATTTTTCACATGTTGTGGAGAATAACTTGACAAAAACTTAGATTGTGTACCTACTTTTGACTTTGCACTAGGCTTAGGCCTACCTAACCTAACTTGCGATATTTCTGCACTTGTATTATCTAGTTCTTTCACTTGTAGGACTGATAGTTCAGCTGCTTTACATATAGTAATAGCTTTGTCTAAAGTAAGTTCAGATTCACGTAATAATCTTTCTTTAAGATGTTGGTTTTTTTAATGTAAACCACAAATTAAAAGATCGCGCACCAATTCTTCTCTAAGAGTACCGAATTCACACTCTAAACTTTTATTGACCAAGTCTGTATAGAATGAGTCTATATTTTCACTTATTCCTTGTTTACGCATGAGAAATTTATATCTTACAATTGTTAGATTTGTTTTAGGAGAAAAGTAATTATCAAATTTTCCCAAAACAATATCATATTTCTTTAGTTCACTTGTGGTTAAATTAAACGAATTATAGATGTCTAAACACCTTTCACCTAGATTGTGAAGTAATAATGCAATTTTTCTTTCTTCAGATTCTTCTGTTAGTTTGGTAGCTGTTAGAAATATGTTATATCTTTGAGACCAGTTTTTCCAATTTTGTGAAACATTACCTTCTAGGTTAAGAGGTCCTATTTGTGAAGAAATTCCAAAACTTTGTGAAGACATTTTAATTTTATGCCAATTTATAATTTTTATGTCCCATATAAAGTTGAATTTATTTTCTTAAAAGTGTCTTAAAAACTTACGTGTATTTTCAGGCATACTTTAACGACCACATTGTTCCTAATTTTAAAACACTAATAACTTTACTTACAGCTTTAGCATTTGCTAAATTTATCATTCCGATTCTGACACCATGTTTATGATTCACAATGAAAACACTTATAATGTTTTACAGTTATTATGTATTAGTCATAATTAGTTATAATTATTAACAGTAACTATATAGGCATGAACATCAGTGGCCATCTTGAATGTCTCTCTTGTCATAGTGTGATAGACCATAGAGTCATGTCTGATGTCTATCTATGCTAGTATAATTACATTTATAACTATATTATATCAACAATCAGTAATTAGTTTAAAATCTGTTTTAAAAATTCAGTATAACTTAAATATTCAAATATATAAAAAGTTCAAATTACATATTGTTTCATTTCGATATATTTAAAAAATTTACTTAATTCTATTTCGACGTGTTCTATGCGTACTTGATAATATTGTTTATTGTCTCTATTTGTATTGTTGTGAATAGTTATTGGGAAATAATTACATTACATTTATAACTAGTATTTAAAAGGAAATATTTTTTATATTAAATTATTGTAAATTATAGCTGTTATTCAAACATGAATCCATATTGATTTTTATTCAGAGTTTGTCAGTTATTCACTTCTCATAATCATAGTTATTAAAAAATATTTGAAAGATCACTCAGTAAATATTGTTTACCAATGCTAGTTTAATCAGTTAATGGCATACTTTTTAATGCAAAATTTGTCTTCTTCTTGGTTAAGGAAATTATTAGTTTTAAATTAATAACAAGGGATCCACCTAACGCATTAAGTTAATTCAATAGATTTTGTTTTTTGTAATATCAAAGGTTATAAAACCACCCACCAATCATTTCTTATGTTCGCACACATATGAAGCAGAACTACGAGCTACATTTAAGTTATGTTTGAAAATATATCTCAGCGTAGTTTTATGACGCAATATAACTTTGTAACAAGAATAAATAGCTGCATTAAAAACATAAAGTGCGATATTTCCAGACATGATGAAACTTTAAGTATCGTAAACACACGTTGCTGGATACATCACTGGAATAAGGATTACTTACTAAATACGGTTTACAGTCATTCATATTTACAATGTTCATGTTACAACCTTAAACATTAATTTTGAAACACTTTCAAAGTATACTTTTTTCTACTGCTCTTAGTAATTACCATCAGCAATTGATTGTGAACGAATGTTAAGGTATAACTTACTACTTCTGCTGTTCTGTTATATTTATAACAGTCCATCATTATAACATTCTCAACGTTTAATATAAACCCTATATAATAATCATTTAAAAAATATTTAATTATTAATGCATTAATTATCATTACAAAATACTTCAGTTGTATAAAAGCATTCAAATTTAATGTGCAGCCGTATTTATTATAAAATAGTAGATTATAAATATTATATTAATAGCAATCAGATATGGCTACAAATACAATAATGGAGTAGATTATAGTTTTGTGTGTATGTGTAAAAAATAAAATATAAAACATTTAATTATTGCTTATGCAACATTTAATCATGATAATTGATATACTTATAATGTTATAAAGTAATATTAGTGATAACATAATTAAATATTAAACATTTACTTATTGCTCACGCAATAATTAATCATAATACTTGCATTTTGTATGCTTGCAGCCTTACTGGATTGTTCAATATTTACTAACTTTAATTACCTTATGACGATTCTGTTGAACAATCCTTGATTAATATTACTTTATACATATAATGTTATAAAGTAATATTAGTGATAACACAACTAAATATTAAACATTTACTTATTGCTTATGCAACAATTAATCATAATATTTGAAATACAAATAATCTTATAAAGTAATGTTAGTGTTTTAATAATAGTAATATTATCATCTTTTACATGGAAAACTTACAGAACTGAAAACATATTTAAACATTTAGAAATATTCTCTATACATAAAAAGCAATCAAGGATTGTTCGACTGAATCGCCATAAGGTAATTCAAGTTAGCATAATACTTGATATACATATAATGTTATAAAGTAATATTAGTGCTAACGCAATTAAATATTAAACATTTACTTATTGCTTATGCGACAATTAATCATAATACTTGAAATGCAAATAATCTTATAAAGTAATATTAGTGTTTTAATAATAGTAATATTATCATCCTTTACATGGAAAACTTACAGAACTGAAACAATTTTAGAAATACTCCCTATACATAAAAAGCAAGCATAAAAACAATTTAGTTTTCCTTATCAAGTTTTGTATTGTTAGAGAGTTTATAAATTCAATTAAATGAACCACATAACTTTTTTGTTTTAAAGCTTCAGTGACTAGGTGTGAGCCTTAAAAAAAAATTTAAAATGTTTAACTGCATATGGATCATGTAGAAAGCCGTTTATGTAAAGAGTATTTCCTTCGCGTTAAATGGTATGTTTTGGAAATATTCCAGAAAACCATTTTTAATGTAATCTTTCAAATTGACAACACTATGACCCATTGTATCAAGTATGGATTCGATCTTTGGAGGCGCGATCAACGGTGAATGTATCTTCTCTTTCTGTATCTCCTCCATTGTAAAGCTTGAGGTGCTTGCTGGAACTAATCAATAATATATTATCCGATAAATATTTTCTTTGGTATTTGGTTAATGCTGCATAAACATTCTATATAAATCATTACCCCACAAAGAACATAATCCATTTTTTAGGGAACCGTTAAAGTGTAGAGAGTTAGAGAAACTATTTAAAAGCTTACAAGAGTTTAGCTAAACGTTCTTCTGACAGTCGCACTGACCGCCCCTTTTAATCATCGATAATCATTTCTGATTTTAAGCATAACGATAGTTGCAGGAGCTTAGACTGTTTCCAATTACTTAAGTGCATGCAACGTGGCAACTACAGTAAAAGGGGATTAAACAGCTTCTCTCGGTCTAATCTCGACATAGGATGTATCTATCCACGAATGTAGAACAGTAATCATAGAGATAAATATTAAATACAATTTCCATGTTTTATACAATATTTCTGTTAACCTTATCACAAGACATTATTTTTCATCTTTGTTTACAAATATGGTTTTCTGCTTTACAACATTTGTGTGACCTACTTAAAGATTTTTTGAAAATTTAACATGAACCAATGTTGTGGAAGTAAAGTTTCAGCCAAAGTACACGCAAAATCAACTTTTTATATTTGAATGATGTTTTAGTTCAGCACAAAAACACTAATGGAAAACCTCACTGTAAACGTGAATGTATACACAGTGCATTTGCTCAACCCGTTCAAAACGCACAAGTTTTAATTAAAACTCCAGTGGATATACGAAATAATTTTATTAAAAGCTAGTTTTCATAAAGAGTTTTCGATAATCAGATTTTCGTTCAGAACCAAATAAACACACGTACAAAGTATAATGAATTAATAATGATTTTCAAAACATTAACTAAATAAGTACTATTTAAAAAATTATCCTTAAAAGTGTACCATGTATTTTACGAAGTATTAAATATCTTTTATCAAAACTAATTAACTAACACGTTTTTATGTGAAATATATACACTAATTTTATTAATACTCTTGAAAGTAAATACACTCATAAACAAATGAACCAAAATAGGCATTATCACTATCACACATAGACTGTTTATAGTATACAATACCTTCATACTTGCACAAAAACACACGTATTCATACCGCAGACACAATTCCTTATTACCGAATTTCCATAGAAAAAATGAGCTATTGCAGTGCCCCTTATAGTAAGACCTAAGGTCGGGAGTAGTAAATGAGCACCGATTATGGTCCCAGAACATGTTTTGGGGTGTCATTCGAAATTTTATATCCCAGCGACTTAGAAAACCTACGTGAGTACCGTATTTGAACTAAATCTGACATAAAATTCGGCCGTTAGATCTCGAACATATATACACAATGTTTAATGATACTCCAAAACATGTTTAAGGATATTAAACCTTTTCTAATCTTCAAAAATCAAAAATGTAAGAGTTCATATACTTTGTGCAGAGAAAAGGTTCTTACAATCTATACATATAAAAGCCAAATACCACTCACTCACTCACTCACTAATCACGAAATCTCAAAAACTACTGAACGGATTGGAACTACATTTTGTATGTAGCTTCCTCTGGGGCCGTAGGTGCTCACTAAGAAAGTATTTCAATAATTTAGAAATTTTGGGGGAGGGGGGAGGGTCAACGTTACTAAATCACGATTTTTCCAAAACTACCAAACGGATTCTAACGAAATTTGGTATGTAGCTTCTTCTAGGGCACTTCTTCGAGGTGCTAATTAAGAAATGTTTTCAAAGAAATTTGAATTTTTAGGGGGGTTTGGGTGGGTCAAATTTACTAAATCACGATCACTCCAAAACTACCAAACGGGTTGGAATGAAATTTGGTAGGTATGCAGCTTCCTCTAGGGCCATAGGTGCTAGCTAATAAAGGGTTTTAAAAAATTCGAAATTTTGGGGGGTTGGGGGGGATCAACGTTACTAAATCAGGAACATGTAAATGGTGTACAGCTATGAAGTGGTATAAATGACATGGTTTAGAACCTACGATTCATATCCTTATGACACACAAAATTACCATCATTTGTCGCATTCATTTCACCAAAATAATTATGCAATAGCAAAGCATTGCCGGGTCAGCTAGTATCAGATAAAACGAGAAAGTACGGCGAAGCCGCGAGTCACCGCGGAGGTTGGTGAGCGAAGCGAGCAGGGTTGGAGCCCTCTAGTATGTAATACAAAATATCGGGAGACAAGTTAAAAATATTTGAACTGATGTAGGCGTTATTCTTGCTATTAATCAGAAAAATTGCACCATTGTAATGAACAAATTAATATTTCTATTGAATTTGTGTTCAGAATACGAGCTATATTATGTCAATAATCTTATTTAACAATTACCAATGTGCTTAATTCAAAACTTCGTTTCACTCATCGACCACATAAGACCAATAGATGGAGCATGCCTATAAAGCTAACACTATAGCGGGTGAAGCCAGGTCGGCCATCTTGTCTGGGTCAGAAAGACATAAACGGCGCTCTCAACTTTGAATTATGCCAATGCTCTCGTTTCACTCAACCTGTGATTTAACATACTTAGAGTAAAGTTAAAATTTTGAAACTTAGCAAGTGTAAAGTTGACAAGTTGTGGGTGCTAATGAAAGGAATTAAAAATCAAATAACACTACTTTAGCCTTTTTAACACAAAAGTAACTTTAACTTTTTATATACATTTTTAATTATGACATAAAAAAGTTCGATTGCTACTACTTTTTTTATTTTTTGGTCAGGTACGTTAAAAAACGGTGGAAATTGTAGCCTTAGAACTGAATTTTACTAATCCTATTTTTTTTAATTTGCTCCTTTAGTTTCGTAGATAAATCAGTTAAAGTTAAAAAGTTTTGCCGCGGCGGAAAGAGCGTTCCGCCCATCGACCTGCAAGTGTTGGTATGGCAAATTCGTTGTAGATACTGCATGTATATTTGTATTAACAACTACTGTAATGACATTTTTGTGATAACTAGTATATTACTATATAACAATAAACAAAGTTTAGTTTTTGTTAATGTCTGGTACTTTAACGGGAAAGGTTTCATTCCTGAAATACCGTTTAATATTTTATGGCTTCTCAATTAATTTTTTTTATTTTAGAACTGACATAACGCAATGTTAACATAATATGTACCTTTTTCTAAAAAAGTTATATAAATTCAGAGCTGAAATTTGATATACGCATGTATCAGCCCTTTATACACATTTATACCAGCTAATATTGTTCTAGGCTGCTTGGCAATAATTTTATAAATTAAAATAAATTGTAGCCTACTGCAAAAATTCAAAAAATATTTGTTAAAGAATTTTTTTTAAAGGGTAGTATTCAATATTTTTAAATACTCTCTGGTCTAAATATGTATTATATATCTATAAATATGTGTATAAACTTTCAACTCTGTATCTGTAATACCTTCTGATAAAAAGGTACATAAGAGGAAAAAACAAAACTTTGGGGAATCGAAAAAAAGCGGGTTTATTTGTAACATACATTTTAGTAGTGCCAAGGGGCATATGAAGGATTGTATCTTCAGCTTCTTCGAAGGCTTTTCCTCTAATAACTTCCTCTTCAAGCTGTTGACCTGCCTACACTTTTTGGCAATTTCTTCATGGGCTTTCAGCTTTTCAACTTTAAATGAGTTAGAAAAAAAACTAGGACTAGAATTAGGCCTACTTGTATTTGGGATTGGAGTTGAAATAGGGTTAGAAGGTAGGTTATTAGGCCTAGATATACTGAGCCATCCAACATTTACCCTTTTTTTAAACAATCTTGTAAAAAATTATTTAGAGAAAAATAATTATATTTAAAAAAGTAACAATCACATTCACTAACTCAAACTCTTCACAAAGTGTATAGAAAACAAAATTAATGTTGTGAACACTAACACAGTTACAACAACGAAAACATAACCTTAATCTTTCAATACAACACAAACAGCTGTAGCAGTCACAGCCATTCAAATATCAGTAACCAATAAAACATATCCAACAATGTACTATAACTAGTCCAGAAGAAACTAGTACAACTGCGTGATTAGCCACTGGCACAAATATGTGTGCGTGAGCGTAGAAAATATGTTTTTTAAAAGCTAAATTTAATCGTAAGGTATAAAGTGTTACATATTAATTTAAACGTGGAAAAACAAATTATCCGAATCTTCAAAAATCTCAAATTTTTTTTAAGGCCTGCTCAGCTAACTTCATCTTGTGCGTTTGCGACTATGAGTATGTTATCACTTGAAATGAAACCACCGTCAGCTCCCCAACCATCTTCTAGAACGTGTTTATATCGTTGTAAAGTAAACTTGTTGATGTTTAACTGACGTAAAATATTTTGAAAGGCTCATATAATATATTCCTTATAGGCCTACAAAAATAAGGTATTTTCACAAGTATTGAAAATTGTTTTTCGCAAGTAATGTAGCCGGACTTGCATGTCAATGAAATTATCCGGCTCTGCAGCTGAACACTCAACAACATAGTGGAGTTTGCACAAGTATTATAAAGTAACCATATTATTTCTTGCATGTAATATAGCTGAACGTATATTATTTTTAAATATTACCGAATCCGCAATCGAACGCTCAGAACATAAGGTTTTGCAAAAGTATTGAGTATTTTTTCTTAACACAATTATACCGTACATTGGATCCCTAAGAAAAGTTAACCTAACCTAAGTCATGTCCTAAATTTATACAGGTAATAATACACCCTTTCAAGCCGTTTAAGACCCGTAATTAATTTAGAATAGGCTTAATAGCTGCCCCGACAATCGAAACCCTTCGTATACCCACTAAACCCCCTAGTCTAAAATTATGAAAGTTAATTACCTGTATCAAAACGTAGAAACTAGTATCACAAAAGAAAATAGTTTGAAATTAATATCAAATAATCTAGAAACTAAACTCTTAACTATGTAATACAGTTAACATAGTTCTATCTATGTCTGTACGAAAGACAGATTTAGATTTAAATATTTATTCTGAATGTTTCTTCAGATTTACATAAGACGGTAAGTCAATAAGCCACAGGCTGCATTACCATACACATACAGAGTTATCATTCTTGCAAACGTTCATTTTATAAAACTTTATTTTGACTCGCTATCTTAAATTATATTATAAACTGAAACTACAGGTCTGTGAATTAATTAGAACGTTCTAAGTTCCAATTCAGTAAATTATCTTTTGTTGTATAATAGAATCGTATTCAATTAAATACACATTACCCATAGTTCTATGTCCATAAGTTTATTTATAACACGAAATCAGCGACATTATATAAAATACACGAGTAATAAAATGAAAACGACACTTTGGACATAAAACCATACTCAACAAAAATTGTTGCGCTTTAACTTTAAAATGAGTATTTAAACTTCTACTAACAAGTAAAAAATTATGTTTTTAAAATAACAACAATGACTTATGTATACCAGTAACGTTAATGTGTTTTAGTGTACAATGAAGGGGTAGGATAAGCTTTATAAACTGGAAGATCTTTAAAATTAGTTGCTAAACGTATGCATTAGCGATAGAAGGCCTAAAAACGGGGCAGTAACAAATACATATACAATAAACGTCCGTTAGTTTTAGCAGCTCCCTGCAGAAGAGAGGAGATACAATCCTTTTTGTTGTGCAAGTGGAAGGCTTTGTCCATTATCTTGTGGCAAAACACTATTAATTCCTTCTCACTCTAAATCCAACAGGAATTCCTCCTCACAGCATCCGTCTCAATGTTAGAGTACCAATCATGCTGTTTTGAAACCTCCTAAAAAATGTTGCAATGTTCCCAGACTTTAGGTTAAGACTCTATACGTACATGTGATAGAAGATTCCATTATCACAGGTGTAGGCCAAGGGGAACTGTGTTTATTCCACGAATTTCCTTAATCCTAACAGATTACCACTTTTATATTTAAACGACTTCAATTTCCATTGAAATATATTTTGTCATGCCAATAAAGAAAGCAATATGCAAATTTAAAAGTACCTGGTGTGGATTTTCGGGACGATTGTTTCTCCCACGGCCAATTGTATGTAGAACTGGCTTACCATCAAATTTTGTAAAACTAAGTCTATAAAATCTTATTTATCTCACAATCAAGACTTATGTTAAGCTGTTAGTTTTATGAAGGGGTGTTTATGTGTGTGTGCGTGTAAGGGAATTGATTATTACTAAGGTACACTTTATTTTTTTCTTTAATTTATTAAAAAAGTTATCGGAAAGAAAATGCTTATTTTGAAACATTTTAATTTTACATTAATTTGTATAAGTGAAAAGTGAGTTCTGGATCAGTATATTTCTATTACTTCTGTATTACTTTTAGGAGGAAGAATATATGTCTAAATACATATATTTGATATGTATAAAACAGACAAAATAAAATGAAAATGTGTTGTTGTGGACTTCGTAAAATATATACATAGGATACTCTCTTCGATAGTTTTTGTATTAAGTTGACTCTATACAAATATTACATGTTCGAAAACAAACTACCAAGATGTGTAATAAACTCAATATACCTCTTATGTACAATAGTTGTATAACAAAAATCTCTTTGTCGAGAAATCCAATTTCAAGAGGTTGTGTCACGTTTTGGTTTCATTGATTTCAAAGTTCTAACTCCATTTTTTTCATAGGTCGGAAGATAACCTAGATTCATTTCTAAGTTGTTGCCTAAATAATCACTACAATAAACGTAGTAATTTCAAACTAAACGAAATCAAAATTAAAGCTAATTTGTTTTCTTCTTTGTTAACTAAGATCATCGGTTCTTTAGAACTGCGGTATTTACAAAACTGGCAATTCTTAAAACAATGCCAACGAGTAAACTACCTTAAGCTATCGTATTAAGGTAAACACTTGTGATTTATTTTTATTTTCCTAATTACAAACTCTGTTCAGCTTCGCATTTATATAACACATTATATAACATTTATATAATGTGGTTTATCATTAACTGTTTACACTTAATTGTTAATAAATAAGGAATGTTTTACTTTTTCGTGATTGTAGGAGATCACATTATGCTTAATTCTTCGGTATTTATTTTGTAACTTAAAGTAAAACAAAACTTGTAAAACGAACAAATGGCCTTTCATTTATATAAATTTGAGTTTTAAATGTATACTATATGACTTCTGTACATACCATATCCGTTTCTAGATCACTTTGAGAGTCCTTCTTTAATTTAAATACCGGTTTCGAAATTATATGACTCCATTATCAAGTCTATAATACAACACATTTATCAAATCCATTATATTATATCCATTAAATTAATTTAAAAACACAACACTTTTTAATACATTTAAAATGATGAAAATATTTGTTGCAACGCAAGAATGTTGGCCAACTAGAATCCCGACTCAAATCAGTTTTCAATATCAGAGTCAATTAGTCACAAAATAGTTCTGGATACATAACACATAAGGATGATTGAGGTACATATTTTAACAAATTATGACAAATAAATCAAGCAAGACTTGTGTCTCCCTTCTTCTTAAATCTAACTGGCATAAAGTAAAGCTGTAAAGAATTAAAAGAACTATTTTAGGGCAGTAATTACGTAATTAGCATGTACTTATGATATCTGTTACGACTAGGATTTATCAAAATCTGTTAAATACTTTTTAAGTTTGAACTACATAAATTTGCCTCTATCACAAATAAATGAAGAATTTACTACCAAATTCTAAAAAAAATCAGTAAAAACCTATTTTAAGCGAAGTTTTAAGAAATGCACAGTTTATTAGTATTTAAAATTTTGCACAATGTAATAAATAATAAATATTTATAAAATACATATTGAATGTTTGTTATGTATTTATTATTTATATTCTAAAACGTTTGTGTTACTACAAATAAAGTTCAAAATAACGATTTTCTGTTTATCTTCAAATTTTTAAAAATGTGTAGGAACAATGATTTTGTTTAGGACAACGTTATTAGATAATATGAATGGTATTTGGATTAGAAACCTTTTTAAATCAGTGATGTAGTTTTGAGTTATTACAATTTGTGTGCTCCTAAAAATTAAAATCTCTATGTTTCATTATTTTTTTCAGATTAAAAGTTATTGGATGATTTGAAAACTTTTCTATTCTAAATCCATTTTAAAATCTATGAATGAGTCTGGGGTTATGTTTAGTCCTGATTTAAAGTAAAAATGTAGATTTTTCTATATCACGAATTCATGTACATGACATGTGAGCCAATATACTATTATTTGTTTTGTAACTTGGTTACTAACTACTGCAACTAAACACTTTTTGTTTCGCTGCATTAGTCCTCGAGTTTTAATCACGTTTTTACTATCGTGTATCTCAGTTTGAACATTTTTAGTTATTCTTTCCTAGATTAGATATGCTTGTGTACACTGCCGTTCAAGTTTTGGATGTTTTTTCGAGACTTCTATTTTTCTTGGTACAAAAAGCACATATCGTAATATGTATTCATTTATTTATTTATTACAACATTACTGCCAAAAGACATATATGTGTATAAGCTACGCTGACATAAATTAAAATTAAAAATACACAAACACAATACAATTTACACAAAGATAAGAAATCCTAACTATTAAAAGGGGAAACAAGCAATACAATTTGTAATTCAATTAAAAATTAAGTTATATAATAATTGATAAAAATATAATATTCATAACTTAAATAGAATAATTTTAATAAAAATAATATAACATATAAGAATTTTATAAAAATCGAATTTTGGACAATTAAAAACATATAACAAATAATACAATCATAGGCTACAACTAACGTTTAATTTAAAATTGGAGAACACATCTATGATTTCAAGGCCGGCTACAGTGTACATTAGGACGATTAGGACGGCTTCCTCAGATTAAGACGATCTAGACAATAGTAGCTGTCTAAGGATGTTTATAAAAGGAAAAACATCCGGAAAATGTTTCATGCCCGGCGGGGGGTTATTCATCAGTCTAGCACCACACATAAAGACAATCGTTGTAAAGGGTGTCAGAAACGATGTTGGAGGCTGACATTCGTCTATAGGGGATAGAGGAAGGAGCTTAGTTAATAATTAAGTTTGATAATCTGTTAGTTACCCTTTCACAGTCTTATATGGGTTAGGTTTGTTTTTGCACTCTTTCCTTTTTCTTTTGGGTAAATCTGTAGGTATTGTTTAGTTTTTCGTTTTGATATAGATGTAAGATATTATTTATTTAAGTTTTGATTTTCGTTTCCTATAGTTGACATTTATTACTGTTAAATTACTGTTTATTGACATTAAATACTGTTGTTAACCTTAAAATTATATACAAAGTATTACTAAAACAATAACCTTTATTTAATAAACGGTATCAGTTAACTGACACAAAATTTCTCCCAACTTACTGTAGTCAAAATAATATTGTTTTCAATCATTTTATTTACTACTTTTTAGAACAAAAAAAAAATAATATTCTACCTACGTCAATCGTATAAAAAAATTATTGTCCCAGGCGGGATTCGATCGCGCGACCTTTGAATTACTGACCGTGCTCGCTACCGCGGTGCTACCATGTGCGGCCGCTGCCGCGATGCTAGATTGACATCACAAACTTGTTTATTTTTAAACATTTCCCCAAAATTATAAAACGTCGAAGTTTTTATAAAAGCGGGTGGTGTCATTTTGTTTGGCATTTTAAGCACTATAAATACTGAAAATTTGATCAAAATCGTTAGAGCCGTTTTGAAGAAATTTGCATTTTTGTCGTTTTTATGGGTTTTTAGGGGTAAATTACCCTTAAAAATTAAAAATTCCAAAAAATAAAAAAACGCCTGGAGATATTAGGGTTTAGTACCTACATAATAAATTTCATGAAAATCGGACCAATAGTGTCCTCTCTGGTCGTGTATACATACAGACAGACTGACAGACAGACACCACTCTAAAAACACTTTTTTGGTTCAGGGAGCACCAAAACAAAAAATTCCACTAAAAATATTTTTGGGTTCAGGGAGCACCAACACAGATAATTGCACTAAACAATTTTTTGTGGGTTCTAGGAGCACCAAAACAGATAATTCAACTGAAAATTCAAATTCGAGCATTTTTATGAAAACAATACTTTCTTCATATACTACGTATAGGGTGGAGAAAGTAAAAAAAAACGAACTTTATATGTCTGTATGTATTTTGGAGTTTTACGAACGACAATATCTTAAGAATTATAATGTATATATATATATAATAATTTAGGCCATTTAGGGGATAATAGTAGGGTTTCTAGTATGTTATCAAATTTATTATTATAAAATACACCGAATGTAGATACTAAATGTCACATTCACGATTATTTTAGAAGCATTTCGTACATACGGACTGGAAGGTTAACTGGTGGGGCAGTTAAAAAAAAAAACGGAACAGAAAATAATTTATTTTGAAGCAAAATTTGTTAAAAGTCGATTAATCAATTTCTAAAGCTTGTTTATTACGGGTTTAAGAAATAATTCTTTATTTAATCAAAAGAAATTCCCTCGAGTGTTTCTTAGATTTGAAATTAATCAAATGTTAAGTTACACACTTTATAACAGACGTTCATGAATTATTATTGTCATATTCCTTTTTCTAGGTTAAGTATAAAACTCACTTTAAAACATCCGCGACAGTACTTTAATTAAGGAAAGGATACATAAAAATGACATACGAGACAAACAGCTAATACGTGGTGTAAGAAAAAAAAGTAATTGTTGTAATAAGGAAAGAAAATACGAACACGTGTAAACCAGAAATGATCATACAGCGATGTTAAAATAATTACATTTTATTGTGATTATAACCATGGTAACACAACTGAAGTACGTATGCTACAACACACAGAAGGTAATCTGAGGTATGCCACCTTGTTTAGAGATTCAACCCCTGATCAATGTCTAGGAGACTTTATCATGGCCGCGTACTAAATGTGTCTTAGTTTCTAATTAATGAGTGTTGGCTAGAAACTGTAATACCCTTTCTCCATATACATTAAGATTAATTACTCTTGGTAAAGTAGATGTATAGTTAGAGGGGTTGATTAATAATATATTACAGCAGCACTTAATGAAGGCTAAATACACGTGTAACCATACTGCTTAGACGTGTGTCGTATACTAGATGGACACTAGTCGTTACAAACGAAAAATCTTGAAAAAAATAAGGTTACTTACTTTCTTATGTGTAAGTGGCTTTGTTTTTTCCTTGTATGGCACGTTTCGGAGATTTACTCCATCATCAGAACTTTTATCACTCTAGATTGAGCTTGTTAATCTAGATAACGGGTTGTTTAGTAAACGTCACCGCGTGATTACATAACCACGACACTTCAATTAATTGTCCTTGGACCACCTTACGGGATGCATCACACGCTTAAAATTAATAATGTTCTTAGAGTTTGTGTTTGTGTGTTTTATTGAATGTTTGACGACCTCATAAGAGATGCAACAGTTCTGATGATCGAATAAATCTCCGAAACGCGTCTTAAAAGGAAAAAAGGAAGTCTCGTATCGGACTGACGGACACATGAGA
>JAGFPH010004314.1:7448-25652 GCA_018207615.1 Philaenus spumarius | reverse complement strand
CTTCCGGTGGACGAATGCCTGTTAGATGCTTACTACGCCGTAATGTCACTGACATACCTCGAACTAATTATGGTTTGCTCGTTAAATACGTCTTTTAACCAATTTCTAAATGAATGGAATTTATATTCTCTAAAAATCAACAAAGGATGGTTGAAATTTATGATAACAGAATATTGTATAATGGAATGGTTTTGACATTGATCAGGCAATTTAACTAATGGCAAACTGGTGTGCATAATGACCCACAGATGTGGGAATGATTTATTCAGAACAAATATGGTAATTTTGGGATAGTTTTCATAAGGCATTGACACAAATCCGTTAAAATATAAAACTGCAGTTTGTTTTAATGCATGCTAATGTTGACCTCTTACTGCAAACTAAGGTCACTTATTTTGGTTTTCATCTTCCATAATACGCCTGAACTTCAGATGTCGAGGAAATATTTTCACCTGGATCGGTCAGCGTTTGCGCAACGGTGGTGACGTCAAAACCTCCAAGCAATTCATTCAAGAGATAATAAACTAACTTCATCCAAATTCCACAAAAACTGTGAAAATCATGTAAACTTATTTTAAATACCGTAATCTCTTTCGTGTGAAATTAAATTCAAACAAAAATAACGTTGAGATGTTTTCTTATAAAAGAAAACCATACTTACTGTTTGAACTATTTACCTCGTAGTGAGGAAGGAAATTCAAACAAATTAGTACGTATTTACTGAAAATATTTATAAACCAGGTGTTACGAGAATAAAACCAACAATTGATTGCGAATTGTAACCATGGTAAAGGAAACTGAAAACTTCCTGTTTTAGAAATTCAAACCATGGTTTAGAGATCATTGTCTTTATCGTGGTCATGAACTAGATTTTTCGTAGTTTCAAATTAATGAGTGTTGGCTAGAAACTGTAATGTATTCTCTCCATACACATTAAGATTAATTATTCTTGGTAAAGTAGATGTCCTGACAGATGACTTGATTAATATTGTTGTAATACTGTAGCACTTAATACATCTTCCAAATGCACCTACAGCATTAGCTAGGCGTGTTGCAGATTTGATGGTCATAAATGTAGAACATGACCCCAAAGTGTAGTTTCAAATGCTCTATAATTTCTAAGATATCAAATTTTAGATTATAACTATTTCCAGTCACTGTCACGTCATCCTCAAGCACTTACCCCGAATATACGTACAAGTCTTAAGTAGGCTCAAATACAAGTAAGTAGGCTACTTATGTTACACTATAACGAGGTTCTAAATACTAATAACATTATTCGCAATAGTTATTTTCATCTTTATATTATTTTGGATTTATATTAATATTTAAAACTTGCAAATCACTGTAATAACAAATTAAGTGATAATTTCTACTGAATGTTGATTACCGTATTTTCACGCTGTAGGGCAACTTCCTTATGCAAAGTCATTCATAGATAGCACTTAGAACTTCGACAGTCTCGGAAGCTGAGAGACGATTCCGATATACAAAAGTTTATTTCATGGCTAACTCAACACGTCAGACCACATGATTCCACAACTATTGAGAAACTCTTCAAGACAAAAATCTTATCTAGGGAAGAATGGGAGTCTGGAAAGAGTTTTTACGACGATGCAGGATATAGTCTGGTTTACAGATGGCTCGAAAACGGAGGAGGGAACAGGGGGTGGAGTCAATGGGGTTCAACCTGAGGGCTCCACTGTCTTGTATCTAGGCAAACATGCTACTGTTTTTCAGGCAGAAGTTTGTGCGATCTCGGAGTGCATAGAAGAGGATCTTAGAATGGGATACAAAGGTAAGAACATCCTAATTTTCTCGGATAGCCAAGCAGCGATCAAAGCGCTAAATTCATATAGAGTAAAATCTAAAGTGGTTTGGCACTGCCTCTCGGCATTGATGAAGCCTAGCCAGGGGAACGAGGTTTCTGTGTGCTGGGTCCCTGGGCACTCAGGCATTGATGGTAATGAGAGAGCAGATGAGCTAGCCAGGAAAGGGTCTGAGGCTCCTCTTGTGGGCCCTGAGCCGGTGCTTGGGATTTCCTATGGGCATGCCAGAGCATCGGTTGAGATGTGGATGCAGGAGGGCAAAGACAAAGCCTGGAAGGTTTCAGGAACAGGTGGACTTGCCAGGAAGTTGTTCAAGCCAGGCAAGAAACAAGCAGAAGAACTTATCTCCACACATCCTTCTGGAATGTGAGGCTCTAGGTAGAGCCAGAACTTTCACCTTGGGCCCACCAGGGCAGGAAAGGGAAACCATCCTATTAAACCCAATAGGTAGCATCTGTTCCTTTATCAGGAATACAGGTATCACTGGGTGGGAGTAATTAGGAAAATCAAGGGGACAAAAGATCTTTTTTGGTCGACGCCGGCAGGGTTTCTGTTTAGGATCTTGCAACCCACAAAAAAAAAGAAAAAAAAACTCAACACAACCCGTTTACAAAGATATCAGGAGAGTTAGCGTCTTTAGGCTCAGGTGTCATTTCAGACGAAAGAGTAAATTGTGACAATGCATATGAAATGTTGAAACGGGATCTGGAAAAAATTAAAGGAAAGAAATTTGAAGAATTGAATCTAAAAAGAAAAGATAGCTAGTCAAACTAACGAAGTTGCGGTAAACCCTTAACAACTTTTCAACCGGGTCTTATGTTTCTGAGACAGCCCAAGTTTGTTGAAGTTTTATCTTGGATAAGAGTTAGCTTCACAGCCACCTTCTTTATTTGATGAAGTCTCACTACGCAAAGGATCAAAATCGTATTTCCTAAAAGTATTTATTGAGCGTATCACCAATGAGTTACCTCAAGGAGATGATGTCGGCATAGTCATTGATGGAGGCTTCACATTGTGTTTTACATTCCTTTACGTTGTGTTTCTTGGCCAAAGGAAGGAACTTGTGAAGATATAATCCAGAGTTATTGCTCCCATGTTATTAATAGATATGAAAAAAAAGAATGTAGTATTTGATGTATATCCTAAAGAATCCACAACAAAGGGAGAGGAACAGGTAAGAAACAAAACCTCATCGAGTGACATAGACTTTGATAGAAACACTAAGTTCATTAAAAAACAAGATGAATTTCTTTCAAACAAGAGCAACAAAAAACAAATTATTATTGAACAGCTAAACAGATTTTCGAAAGCAATTGTAGTGGGGTCAGATACAGATCTGTTAGTGTTACTTGTGACCCTTGCACCACAGGATAAACCAATACTCTTTCAAAATGTAGTTTTTGGTAAAACATCAACAGTTGTATACTACAACGTAAATCAACTTATTGATTAACACAGCAGTATCTGGCAACATCTTTGATTTGCTTATGCAATTACTGGATGTGACACAACTTCTTATTTCTTTGGCTTGGGGAAAGCAAAATATGTCGATTTTATCAAGACAAATATCTAAGCCAGAATTCAAGCAGAGACTTTTTTTAATGCAAATAAGTCTCGCCGTGAATTATTGGAGACGGGGGAAAAGTACATTCTAGATTTGTACGGGACCAGGAAATATTCAAATTTGAATGAAGGCCGTTATTTCAAGTTCACGTCTATTACCAGTAAATCAACGCTTAAATCCAACTTTGGCTTTGTGAAATTACCTCCAACGTCAGAAACAACTCACCAACATTTATTATTGATATTTTATCTACAAGTTCAATTTTGGATTGGCAACAACCTTCAGCCTACTAACTGTGGGGATGGAAGAACGAAAGTGTAAAAGGTAACGACGGAACAAAGAAGGCTCTAAGGCCTATTCCTAGCTCAAAGACTTTTGTTCCAGATGACCTTTACCTATTGCAGTTGTAAGACGCCGTGTGGAAACTACTGTAAATGTTTGAAATCAGGGTTATATTGTTCCGCTATGTGTGAAAACTGTAATGGCTTATCGTGTTATAACTCCCATAAAATATATGAAGAAACAGGCGATTGTTTTTAGATTTAAATCACCATGCAGTAGAAATTATCACTTGATTTGTTATTACAATTGATTTGAATACATGTTGAAAATATTAATATAAATCAAAAATCAATATAAAGATGAAAATAAATATTGAGAATAATGCTATTATTTAGAATCTTGTTATAGTGTAACATAAATAGAATACTTATTTGCGCTTGAGCCTACTTAAGACTTGTACGTATATTCGGGATGGGTGGGAGGTCCGTGATGCTGTCATGTAACATATATTTTTTAATTCTTTTCTTTTGCACACGAAATGTGACAGCTGCCGGTTTAAGTCAATCCGGAACCGGCGGATTCATAGGTGGTGGATAACGGAAAGCCCTATTTATTTAATTTAATAGTGTAGGGTTAGCTCCCCGAACCAAAACTGGCATTCGAAATAAAACTTGCGTGTTCACTTATTCAAGGTGTTTTGTTTTTGAAAAAGCATACTAAGTAAAAACGAAACTATAAATAGCTAAAATACAAGTATTAAACTTCCAATACATTTGTTATTGAAATGATTTGAATTAAAGGGATAAAAAATAAATTATATATATAAATGTAATAAAAAACTTACCTAATATACTTACAATCTAAACCTATACTTACAATGCATTATATACAAACAGTATATATAATATGCTCACACATTTACTAAAATTATATTGCAACATCCATTGTACTTAATATATGCATGCGAAGCGGTTATAAAACCTGCGTCGGACCACTGGAGCGGCATGCAAGCGCTCTCTTTAACGACGTCCCAAGAGCAAGCGATAAATTTAAACAAGTAATTATCCACATCATATTAAAGCTTAAGATCCATACTACAAGTTTTATTTGAAATTTTTTTGTGTATTTTAAATAATTTAAAAAATATAGTTAATAAAGTAAACTGATATGCCTTGAGAAACCATTTTTTTGCTGTTAGTTGTTTAATATCTCCCTTAATTAACTTTAACGGAAAATGTATAAGAACAAAATATGTCTAATATGTATTAAGGAACAAATGTACAAAATATTAATTCGCTACGATGAGTATTAACGAACTTTTAAGCAATCTAGTGAAACTCTGCATTTGTACACTTCAAGTTGGGTGGAGGGGGAAGCACAAGGGGAAACAGGCGGGGACTTTTAAAAAATACATGTCTCATAAGGGTCTATCACATATAACAATTTAAGCTTTCCCCTAATTAGTTGCGACAAATGGCGATTTCGTCCTTTATTGACTGGGCTATGGGGACGTATGTAACTTCATCCACCTGCTTCGGCCAACGGTGACTCCGATGTTCTCAATTGGTACATTAAAATGCAGTTCAAATATAAAATCAGTATACTTTCTTAAACATGACTGCGTAGATAAAATTTGATAAAAGCTGTTCTTGTTTTAACAGTAGAAATTACACAAACTACAATGCCATAAGTTATGTTAGGACTTGCAGTAAATAGTTCTTTCCGAGAATATTTTTGTAGTTCCTGCAATTGAGCTACACCCAAACCTTTAATTTTTGTTTGGAAATTGTTCAAACTTAAAATCTACCTGCCTACAATCTATGCCTTTATTTAATAAACGTTACAGGTATTTGTAATATTAAAGCATAACATTTAGTTATAGAAGCATTCACCTATAATTTCTTATTTCCATGCATAAATGTTAGAAGGTGCAATGTAGGAAAAGTTGTCAAATATCTCAACTTAGTTTGGTGACGTATTATAACTTTGCTACAAGAACGAATTGCTACATTAAACAAACGGTGAACGATATTTTCAGACTTGATGAAACCACGCTTTGTTGGCATGTAAGGACTATTTACAGAAGATGTGTTACTTCCATTCATATTTAATTTACAAACATAATACGTCTTTAAACATTAATCTGGTGTAGCTGTTTGATATGTAAAGCAAATTATAAACTAAAAAGATATATTCTACTGAAATATTATTAAAGTGAGAAATAGAAAATAATGGGAATATTGACAACCCATTTTTTAAACAATCAAAAAATAGGAAAACCTTCACTAAAATAAATTATCACTATATTAAAAACAAAAACTAAGTTGCATTAGACGGATCCAAACCATGATATGAAGAAGATGTAAAATCTGAAGTGAAAAATCGAGGAAAACGTTGTGGGCTTCAATTAATTAAATACCTAGTTTAAGTAATTTAAAACTTGTTATATATAAATCAAAATAATATCATTATGTAATTTATTAATTAATAATAATATTGTAAACGTAAAAGAATTACAACATTATTAATCAAGTCGACTGACTGGACATCTACTTTACCAAAAGTAATTAATCTTACTGTGTATGGATGTGGGTCTTTTCGACCAACATTCATTAATTAGAAACTTAGACACACTTATGCACGTCATAATCAAATCTAAACATTGATCTGGGTGGTTTACCTCAATGTATTATGTGTAGACTATGTACTTCCATTGTATTGCATGGTTGCAAACCATACTAAAGTATTACCCCTTTTGCTTTTAACATCCCAGTAAGATTCTTCTGCTTCTGGTTCGGAATAAGTTATGTGTTATATTCCTAATCATTACAGATATTTTAGTATTTAAACACAAATATTGAACTCATATTATGAAAAAACAAACAATAATCTTATAGTATTGAAAATGAAATACATCATTATTTTAATATTAAGAATTATATTGTTGTTGTTATATTAAAAACAAAAGTCGTCATTTGGATATTGAAAAACAAGAAAAATAAATAAAACACTTTCGACATTAAAAAGGAAATATAATTTTAATATTAAGAAACTAATATTTTTGTTTTTATACTAAAAACAAAAGTCGCAATTTTGGTATTGAGAAAGAAATATGATCCTTTTTCTTTATTAAAAAAAAAAATAAACTATTTTGGTATTGGAAAACAAACAAAACTCTTTTGGTGTTCAAAAACAAACAAATCACTTATGGTATTGAAAAACAAATACAGATTTTCGAAATAAAAAAAAAAAAATTTTTGATACGGTATTTAAAAAAATATTATGAATATAATGAATCATTCATTTTATTAATCTTGCTTTGCTAAAGCTAGGTTATAATATACCCGATGGAGGTATTTCCTTTCACTTGAATTGATCAATAATTCTTTTTTTATCAGTATACAATATTAAGCTAAAATGTTAAGTTCATTTATGCCAGAATGAAATAAAACCTAAATAAATTCACTCTCTAATTTTAAATGGAATATTTTTTATTGTCTGGAAAACCTGTCGTTATAAATATTAACTGTGCCTCATGTGTACACAACTTTTCTTAAAATCTAATTATATAGGATGTGTTATGTACAGTCGTGGTTTAATTTAAATCTAAGTTGATTAAATAACCTTGATCAATGATTATATTCGCATTCACATAACCGGCTATTCTAGATTCCGTTTTAGAGTTTGTTTAGTTAGTCAAAACCCTTCATAAGCAAACGCAGGCTTATTTTATGATTCCTACACTCCAGAGCTTGATCCATTGCTTTAACAACTTATCGAGGCAAAATGAGTTACGCAAAGTATTAAATATCTAAAGCGGATTTGGGAGAAGTGAGAACATGTGTTGTTTATTTATCCGTGATAAATCCCTTCAGCGTTTTATACCAGTTCAAAGTACGTTTCAAATACAAGTTTGTTATATATATTACAACACAATGGATATTGTTGTATATATTCCATGAGTTATATCATATTCCTTTTTCTAGGTTAGGTATATATTACATGTATATTCGCCACAAGAGAAAGACTCTGTGTAGGGAAAAGGAAACATAAAAGTGATATAAAACACACGAAGGTACTAGAAATACAAATAATCTTATAACGTAATATTAATGTTTTAATAATAGTATTATTATTATCCTTTACATGGAAAACTTACAGAATTGAAACAATTTTAGAAATCTATATATATATATAAGCCAAATACCACTCACTGACTCGTCACGATTTTTCAAAAACTACTCAACGGATTGAAATGAAATTTGGTATGTAGATTCATCTAGGGCCCTAGGTGCTCGCTAAGAAAGGTTTTAAAAAGAAATGTAATATTTAGGGGGGTTTGGGGGTCAAAGTTACTAAAAATCCCCTTAAGAAATACATAGTGTAATATATTTATTGATATATTGTTTTTGTTAATATACATTTAACTTTGATGTGTCTACCCGTGCAAAGCCGGATCGGGAGCTAGTACTCCATATACTTAAAAAGCAAGCTAAAAAACAAATTAGCTTTCCTTATCAAGTTTTGTATTGTTAGAGAGTTTATAAATTCAATTAAATGAACCACATAACTTTTCTATTTTAAAGCTTCAGTGACTAGGTGTGAGCATGTAAAAAAATTAATATGTTTAACTACAACTGGAGCATGTAGAAAGGCGTTTATGTAAAGAGTATTTCCGTCACGTTAAATGGTATGTTTTGGAAATATTCCAGAAAACCATTTTTAATGTAATCTTTCAAATTGTCAAGACTGTGTTGACCCATTGTATCAAGTATAGATTCGATCTTTGGAGGCGCGAGCGACGGTGAATGTATCTTCTCTTTCTGTATCTCCTCCATTGTGAAGCTTGAGGTGCGCGCTGGAACTAATAACAATATATTATTCGATAAATATTTTCTTTGGTGTTTGGGTAATGCTGCGTAAACATTCTATATAAATCATTACCCCACAAAGAACATAATACATTTTTTAGGGAACCGTTAAAGTGTAGAGAGTTAGAGAAACTATTTAAAAGCGTACAAGAGTTTAGCTAAATGTTCTTCTGCCAGTCGCACTGACCACCCCTTTTAATCATCGATAATCATTTCTGATTTTAAGCATAACGATTATTGCAGGAGCTTAGACTGTTTCCAATTACTTAAGTGCATGCAACGTGGCAACTACAGTAAAAGGGGATTAAACAGCTTCTCTCTGTCTAATCTCGACATAGGATTTATCTATCCACGGATGTAGAACAGTAATCGTATAGAGAAATATTAAATACAATTTCCATGTTTTATACAATATTTCTGTTAACCTAATCAAGAAATTATGTTCATCTTTGTTTACAAATATGGTTTACTGCTTTGCAACATTTGTGTGTCCTACGTAAAGATTTTTTGAAAATTTGTTTAGTAAATGTTGTGGAAGTAAAGTTTCAGCCAAAGTAAACGCAAAATCAACTTTTTATATTTGAATGCCGTTTTAGTTCAGCACAAAAACACTAATGGAAAACCTCACTGTAAACGTGAATGTATACACAGTGCATTTGCTCAACCCGTTCAAAACACAGAAGTTTTAATTAAAACTCCAGTGGATATACGAAATAATTTTATTAAAAGCTAGTTTTCATAAAGAGTTTTCGATAATCAGATTTTCTTTCAGAAGCAAATAAACACACGTACAAAGTATAATGAATTAATAATGATTTTCAAAACATTAACTAAATAAGTACCTACTATTTAAAAAATTATCCTTAAAAGTTTACCATGTATTTTACGAAGTATTCAATATCTTTTATCAAAACTAATTAACTAACACGTTTTTATGTGAAATATATGCACTAATATTATTAATACTCTTGGCAGTAAATACACTCATAAACAAATGAACCAAAATATGCATTATCACCATCAAACATAGATTGTTTGGAAATAGTTATAGTATGCCATACCTTCATACTTGCAAAAAAACACGTATTCATACCGCCGACACAATTCCTTATTACCGAATTTCCATAGAAAAAATTAGCTATGCAGTGACCCTTATAGTAAGACCTAAGGTCGGGAGTAGTAAATGAGCACCGATTATGGCCCCAGAATTTTTGGGGTGTCATTCGAAATTTCATATGCATATCCCAGCGACATAGAAAATCAACATGAGTACCGTATTTGGACTAAATCTGACATAAAATTCGTCCGTTAGAGTACGAACACATATACACAATGTTTAATGATAGCCTACTAAAAAATATGTTAAAGGATATTAAACATTTTTTATCTGCTAAAAACAAAAATGTAAGTGTTCATTTATTTTCTTCAGAAAAAAGGTTCTAACAATATCAGATGAAACGAAAAAGTACGGCGAAGCCGCGAGTCACCGCGGAGGTTGGTGAGCGAATCGAGCAAGGTTGGAGCCCTCTAGTATGTAATACAAAATATCGGGAGACAAGTTAAAAATATTTGAACTGATGTAGGCGTTATTCTTGCTATTAATCAGAAAAATTGCACCATTGTAATGAACAAATTAATATTTCTATTGAATTTGTGTTCAGAATACGAGCTATATTATGTCAATAATCTTACTTAACAATTACCAATGTGCTTACCAATTCAAAACTTCGTTTCACTGGGATGTATAGATAAAAGAAATTAGGGACTAACCTTAAACTGTGAGTATGCAATTTTACCCCTTAATCTTTTTAAATTCGTAAATTCGGAGTATTTACTGTACAAAGAACCACAGAAAGAATTAACTATCCTGTACAAAGTTTTTTTCTTTTTTTAAACACTGAACTGTAGAAGAATGCCATATCTCTTGCAACAAGCAAGAACATTTTCTATAACATTTTTACGGTGCATTGTGTACTACACTAAAATCTCTTCAGAAAAGAAATTATTTTTCAAAATATCAAATTGTTTCTATGGAAACCTACAAACAATTACTTATTGTTACTTTTATAAAAATAAATGTTAACGATTTACCTTTCTTTTTAAGACATATCTATCTATGCCGTCGTTTGTCAGTACAGACAGCCAGGCACCGGCCTATGATAAATGATGTACACAAATGTGACAACCGAATTTTGAGTTCTGTTTTATACAAAGCAACGCCAGAACCATAAATACCTTTTTATTTTCTTGGATTCTTTTCGCGTTTCTGTCGCGCTTTGTAGCTTCCACCGCCTTTTTAGATATCGCCCTTTTGAGATTACCCTCACATAATTTTAAAAAAAATCCAAAACTCCGGTGGTGAAATAACTAATAGAATTTGTTTGCACCTAACCCTCCAGATTCGATTCACGCGCACCTTCGTTCCACTCACAGAGGAAAAACTCGCGGCCCCGGGTTTTGGACTGCTCCGCTTCGCCTACAGCATACAAACTCGGTCATCGGTCTCAGATCAGAAGTTGCCCCCATGGTCAAATCCCCCACTTGGATTTGAACTGCGTACTTTTCCACGTTTGTACGCTGCGAGAAAAAACAAACCACTCCATAACCAAGCCGCAAGGTAGAAGTGCAAACTCGCAAAGCGTGTTTTTCCGTTGCGAGTGGAACGAAACAAAGCGTGAGTTGGAGGATTGAGTGCAAACACATTTTACTAATACATTTAGTACACATAGGCAGCTATTCAGCACCTTCCCAAATTGTTGGTTGAAACCCTTAAACATATACATTTAATTTTGGAAATTCGCTAAACTCACGTCAGCGTTTCAGCAGCGTGATCGAATTATTCAAGAATTGTAATCGCCTTTATATCTCGGAGCATCAAACATTAATGGAGTTCTTTCAACGAAGCTGTATGAAATGATGAATGAAAACCAATCCTAATAGAAAGACTCAAAGGTTCACTTTTCCCTTTACTGTATACAAAAGAAACTCTACACTTCACTGATGGCGAGAAATCAAATATAAAAAATATAAAACAAGTTCTAAGAACAAACAACAAAATCAAATCTTGTATAGGGAAATTAATATTGGCAACTTTTGCTGAAGGTAAGAAGTACTACCAACATATACATGTTTAGAAACTAAAAACATAGCATCAGGTGAATAGTTTTTTTTTAACTAAGAAGTGTTACCAACTTATATAACATGTGTATATATTATTATAACTAGATACTAAGTTAGCACTTCAGTTTTTTTAAGGGTTTCAATTAACTACGAAGTGTTTCCAACTTAGTATATATGTTTACAAACTGAAAACGTTCTGTGACAAGAGACTGTAAGTTTGTAATTCAGATTTGTTTAGGGGCTGCAATTCTGTTGCACAAAACAACGTAAATTGGTAATAGGAAAGAAAAATTAATAATTTACCTTATTTGTGTGGTGGGTAAAGTTTCACTGCACACAACCAGAAGTGATGTATCCTGTTATATCCGTAATACTTATATATAATACAATATATTATATTTATAGAATATTAATAAATATTCATTAAATGTGTACACAATACTATAATCGGAATTATATTTATGAGTAATAATATAATATGTATTGTATTATATTATTATAATATATTATTACAATATATTATTGTAATACATTATTATAATATATAATATAATAGTACAATAATTATATTATATATTACATTTATTTATTTTAATGTGCATATTAAATTTATTTTTCCACCAGGAAAATGTATGCCCGACCATATAAATTAAATCTTTTAAGAATCACCTAATGAACAATTTGACAACGTTAACGAGATACTTGTTTCATTTTATTACGTTCAATCAGTGGCGGCTCCTTGTGTGGTTGTTTGGTTGCACAACCCCCAAGAAATAAAACAAAAACTTAATCACTAATATTTCTTTAAATATCAGTGCCTTATCAATATCAACCACATTTCAATCCATAATTATACGGTCAAGAATGTCTCCAAATGGTTGAAAAGCCGAAGAACATCAGCCCAACCTTCGCGCGCATCGTCTGGGAACGCACTGCTTCTGCAACTGCAACCAGAGTTTTATGCAGTTATTAGTATTGAAACGGGTGGGGTGTTTGTAACTTATGTGATGCTATGACAACTCACATAAAACCATCAGGTGCATAAAAGTTCTGCAACCCGCCACCGGGGCGCTAGGTTTTTGCCACCAGAATGCCTTTTTGTTCTGTCATATTTCATGTTTTGTTTAGTGAATAATACAAGCCATGTTGTGGTTATGTGTTGTTCTCTTATTTTTGCTAGCTGTGTTTGGCGTTTATTTGTTTTAAATTGTGTTAATATATTTTACTGTCTGGATTAAACTAGTAATGCGGAGAATGCGGAGTGAGTAAAGAGTAAAGTAGTATAGTACGGTACATAGTTAAATCCATTACAATAGACATAATAGTTCTTTTTACATTATTCTTCATAACTTGTAGCAATTTGAGTGGGCCTAGACTGAGAGTGTAGTGTTGATTAGACGCCAAACAAAAGCTGTTAATATTCTTTTCACAATTAATATTCGTACCATTCGTGATTTAATTATAGTTTTAATGATAGGCCACAACCTATTACCAAAATGTGTGAACCCATTATCTCAAATCTATTTTCAAACATCCATACAATTTAAATAATAGTTTTTGAACAAAAAAGGATAGGCCAATTTCCTAAATAGGATATGGGGCGAGTTCATAAATTCGATTATGTTAATGTTATGTTTATTATAAAAATTAAAATTCTCTTAAGTTTGCCCATCTGAAGAACAGACGGTTGGACTTTCTTTTTAAATAAGGTTAGTGATATTTAAACATATAATGTGCATGATTTCTATGTTTATTCATGCATGATTTAAATTGTTATTTTCAGTTTATTTACTAGGCCTATTTTATTGTAGGCTAGTAGTACCCTTAACTGAAAGCTACAAATTTTTCACTAGGCCTAGTTCGTAATGGTAACCAAACCATTTTAATGGATTTAAGTTAACATTTGTTGTAATTAAGACAAAAACTTATAATTCCACGTGTAATTCATCATCTAAAATAATGTGTTAAATTGCGTTCATATTCCATACCCCCGAAAATTCTCTCCACATAATTGCAACCACCAAGTTAATAACTCACCAGCCGCCACTGCGTTCAATATCATTCAATTTTGAATGAACATAATATAATTCATTATCATTCAGTATTGAGTATCATTCAATATGGTTTTATACATCTCAGTGTTGGTATTTTACAATTCCACGTTTTGTAAGATTTATAAACATTTTTAAAGCATTTTTAATATCTTTTTTCATTCATTTTGTTTAGCATCTTACTTCTTAATTCCCTAAAAAATTTGTGAACTGAGCTACGCTTTCATTTCTTGGCCTGTTTTGACGATTGTATGTTCAATTAAAGAAATTTTTCTCAAGATGTACCAAACGTTATTTGTTTTATTCTCAATCACTAATGCTCTGTGCATCAAACTTCCCATCTATAGCTTATGGAAGAAATATTTAATTGAGTGTATGTCTCATGTGTTTTATCTTTAGTAATCTTACTTAAATAAACAGTTGTCTTAAGGGCAGTCGGATGGTGAAATAGTCTAAATTATCGATTTTTAATTTTTTTTCCATTTCTTTAAATCCCAAAATTCTTACTTTTAAATTTATATAAATTTTAGCAGATTTGGACAGATAGTTTTTGATTTATGGCCTTTTTTACGAAGCTTTGCACACTGTAATTTACTCAAATTTAATGGTCGCTGCACGTCACTAAACTTTGTAATCAATACATTTATAAAAATATAGTATAGTTTTTCTAACCTGGGAGGAATCATGGTTAGGAGACGTGTTTGAGGATCAAGAGGACCCTGACACACCTTCATATGGGGCTGGGATGTATTAGGTAAATCTGCTAGAGTCTATTTCTTAGTGTTATTCTTATAGGCTTAGGCTAGAATTTATTTTGCCGTTTTCCGCAAAAAAGGGGTTTTAAATGTTTCGGTACACATATCTCAGGAACTATAAGTGATATTCCCATATTGTTTTATCATGTTCCTTAGATTTAGTACTAAGTTTAAGGCAGAGGGATTTTATAAATAATAAAAATTATTTTTTTAATTAAATTTATATTACTGAAATTCCGAGCAATTTTTAGGCCTATTTAAAAAAAAATAATAACTCAACAGGCATAAAATATTTTTAATAACCCTCTGCTGAAAAAATTTTATTACACATAAAGAACAAAATAATAAAAAAATTGGGTTAATATTATAGTTTCTGAGTAACTTGTACCGAAAATTCACAGATTTTTAAGTAATTAATTTCATTTAAATAAACAGTTGTCTTAAGAAACTAAATATTTCTATTTATAACCTATCACTGCGTTTTTACATTTTTATTTTTTATGTTTGTTATCAGTGAGAGTATTTCGTAATTTAATTGTGTTTCTTAATGTAATCTAAATATATATTTATATAAAATCAAGCAATCACGAAGCATCTCCAGGAACACTAGTATTTATGATTTACATTTTTGGTGTCAGTGAATTGTTCACCTTCTTTTCTTTAGAGCAAAAATAGGAAAAATGACTTATTGGAACTTAACCTGTATGATGTTTTGTTTTTATTTCTATAATATTTGTTTCCAGCGAATTCCTATCTGTTTTTAAAATCAGTTTAACGTGTACATTCAGAATGCAAAAACAATTTGCCATTTTACCTCTGGATACCCTCATCTACACAAATACCACTGTTACTGAGAATATTAATTTGTTGTTTATAAAATAAATAGTAATGTATGCGTTTTAATATGTATAGCAATCATTTGTTTTCGCTATTTAGACTCAATAAGCTCTATTTTGATATTATTTTCTTAGTACAAACAGTGCAAATTCAAGCCAATGTGAAACTAATTTGGCTGAGAAATGTTGGTGCCACAGGGTGTTGGTGCCACAGGGTGTTGGTCTGCTAGAAGCTTTTTTGTTGGGAAACACATGGTTAGAGCATCTTAATTGCTCAAACGTATTTCCACCCTTCGCATCCAGGATCGTAGTTACTCAGTTTTACCTCAAAATGTTGAGTGCACGTCCCTCTCGCCCACTAGCACTAGACAATCAAAGGCTCTGCTTTTCTTTTTAAATTGTACTCAAAGTAAAGTCATTTCAAATTAAATAAAATATTCATATGTGCAGCTCAACTTGAAATGGAAGAAAAAGGAAATTGAATACATATCGATAAAATCAAGGTAGAATTTGCATAAATACAATATTCATTCAATCTAAGCTAAAACTTTGAATACCTAATACTATAACATTAGACTTGGCGTCTAACTTGCTCAAAGCGTTTTGTATACAATTGGCTATCACATGATTTCATTGTTGTATCTGTGTTACCTCTCAATCTTCAACCTTAGGCTCTGCCTCTAATAATTTTGGTCATCAGTAATATCAGCATAGAACCTCTTACCTCTGGTCCAAGCTATATAAGTAACTATTTTCTTAAGCAATTCATACTTGTTACAGGCTTTATTTAAATTAAAATACACATTTTAGCGTGAAATAATTTTAGAAACATTTTCGTTTAATTTATTCTATTTATAATTATTGGCAAGGCCATGTAGATCAACAAATGATAATATTTAAATAACTTATCACATAAATAATGTCCAAAACATCAGCTATTAATTAACTTAACAGAATAGGCCATTGCAAATAATCCAAAATAGATAATTAAAATTGCTGTATATATACTAAAGTAACATTCCTGTTAACAAATACGGCGAGTGTTTATTTAGAAGTGACTAAATTATAAAACTTTACTCGAGATTAATCATTTCGTGTTTCCAAGCTCTTTAATTAAAACATGTCTTTTACTGCTTTGAACAAATGAATTACATTGCCACTGAATCTAGATTTCCTTTAGAGTTTTTGTGCTGAACCAAAACCTTCTTCAAAGATAAAAGTTGATTGTGTGTTTTCATTACTCACAAAATATTAAGCCAACCATAAAACAGAAATACTTCTAGTTAGTACACTGAATAAAGAAAGAGAATTACTTAATGTTATGTTTAGTTGCTAATTAATAAGAAAATTCCATAGTAAGATTAGTAGAATTAATAATAGAATGAATACATTTATAAAATGTAATATGGATGTAAGCCATTACTGTATTCGTTCTTGATCAGTGGCTAGATAAACTCTTTGTCGAGATCAGATCGAGAGAAGCTGAAATAATTCACGTTTATGTTAATTTAGTCATGTAGACGCAACGACAACCTCGCAGTAATTCAAACTCTATCAATCTTTGAGCGTAAAATGGTTATCAATTATAGCCTTTAGCAAACCTTCCACGTTTTCCAAATCCTCAGATCCTGTGTGGCAACGATATCTGCAGTTAGCCACGTGGTATATTTATTGTATATAATAAATATGTTTTTCCTCACACCCAGTCACAAATATGAGACCCCACTTGGGACATTTGATCCTCCACAAAACTTACAACACAACCGAAAAGGCCGAACTTTCCATATTTTTTACATCACCACTTATATAAACATATTTGAGGCGTTGCTTAGAATTCTACTAAATCACACAAACCAGCACTCAAATTATAGAAATTTGTACAATTATTAAAACGCGAATTCATTGAAACCAATTTTTTAAACACTTTTTATTAAGACAATAATTGCAAATTTTCTTTTCATGAAACAAATATATTTCATTAATACTAATTATTAGAATTACACGAAATCGCTTTCTAGATCACGAATCAAAGATATAAGATATCAAAGATATAATAAGACGTTTCAATAAAGTGACAAAACATAATGGACATCAAAGTTCTGGAAAATTATATTTTTATTATAAAACCAAAGCAGGTTCATGTTCGTAAAAAAAATAATTTCAACCTTGTCTTCATTTGAGCGATTCATTTGTAAAAAGGCAAAACTGAGTGCTATCACAACAATTATCATGAACAAAATGAGTGAGGTAATTTCTATGCTATCAATACATGAAAAGTGGTGCTTAACAGGTACACATACAGTAGAGAAAGTCAAGAGCAAATGTCAATGGTTATATTCCCGGTTCCATTCCCAAAATTGTTCAAGTAGACATAGAAACTCAGCTAAATTAGTAGTACCGTACTACATTTATTTAAACTTTCTATTTTTTAAATTTGTTAAATTTAACCTCAACCTAACTTACTTATTGCTAATAACCTGCTTTTATGTTACAATAAATATATAATTTTCCAAAACTTTGTCCATTACTTTAAAGTGAAGTAAGATATAAGGATCTAGTTTGCGCCATTCTGTTTCTCTTTTAGTGCGATTTTCGATGGCGTATTGCACGAACAAATTTTATATTTGAAATTGTTAACCCCGTACCCCCTCAAGCCCCCAAAATCATAGAGGTTCAGATATGTCAAAAATGTGTCCTGTTATGCACCACAAGATATATACAAAGTGTTGTTAACTTATTTTCAGTACGGTAACAAAAATAATAAAGGGGGTTAAAGGGACTTTATGAACACTCTGTATAAAAAATGTATTGTTTGAATTGGAACTTAAAACAAGTTAATCAACTCGCAGACCTGTAGTTTCAGTTTATAATATAATTTAAGATAGCAAGTCAAAAT